>CAUHTR010001626.1:0-74527 GCA_959609185.1 Schmidtea polychroa | reverse complement strand
AAATGCCTCTTGATCTAAGATAGAAATCGGTTATTCAAACCGTCCTTAGACGGTTAAGATGTCACACACTAGGACTAAGAGGTTACTTCAGCGCTGATGGAATTAGATCGAATACAAAATTTGGTTGGAAATACCAGAATTTGCGCGATCGTTTGGAATCAGTTTGTTCTAATATTTCCTTATTTGATTCTTCTTGAATTTTATCTCCAATGCATGTAAATCAACAAAAGAGTAATACAAATGAGCATTCACCTGAAAAGTAATATAGTTCTTATGAAGCTAAAAGAAACGAAGGGAGAAAATTTTATAGATACCTGTAGTAGAATGTTATATTTTTATTTTAATTACGAGTCAAAACAGAACCTCAATTAGGTTTTGTTTGTAATCCCGTTATGGTGTCCTTAAACGCCAAGGAATAAATTTCTTTAAAAAACTATTTAGCGATAATTTACTATAGTAAATTATTCACAACTGCAAGAACAAATCAAAGAAATTAGAACTACTTTATATTTTTACTGTATAGAATTGGATAATTTATAGACGCAAGAACAAATCAAGGAGACAAAGACTATTTTATATTTTTACTGTATTGAATTGAATAATTTACAATCGCAAGAACAAATCAAAGAGACAAAGACTAAAGAAACAAATCAAAGACTATTACTGTGTGGAATATATCAACAAATATCCAAGTAACAACATTCACACCTATACCAAATAGTAGTCCAAATATCCTTCCACTTTCGATATTACGAAAATTCTTCCCAACTTCCCAAAAGAAAACCTTTCAGAAACCATACCACTATAAGGTTTTTTATTTCTTATAAATAAAGTTTGAAGTTTTATTTTATTGTTATTATTATTTGTTTGGATTACAAAATTTTATTGAACTGTCATTTTTTATCTTTTATACACAACACGCACCCCGATTGTCCCGCCACATTTTTTAACGGTGATTCTATCGGGTCCTTCAAATTTCCAAACAGACACGCACTCATCAACACAAATATAATATAATACTATCGATAAATAATACTACCTCCAATCATAACAATACCCATTAAAGTTACCCTCATCCATCTAGCACCAATAAAGTTGGTTAATATCAATTCTTACCACAATGACAACGAATGCCATATCTATCTTATAATTACAATTTCTCAAATGCATGAACTACCAAGTCGTTTTTCTCATCTCATTGGCCATTGTTATAATATCGTATTATTTTATATTTTACTTTTTGTTGTTGATAAATATGATTGGTCACCCAATAACCAAACACATTAAGTTACCCGAGAGGTCAATGACCAAATAGTTCTAGCGAAGTTTTCATTTTTGTCTTGATGTCATATATTTTCATATGTGAATGTCTATCTTTTAATGGTTAGAATGTTAGTTGAGTTATTGGCGAAGCGTGGTTTTCTAAGAGAATAGTCAAGGAGATTGCAAAAATTTATCTACCTAAAAGCTGTCATATCAGAAAAAATAAAGTGAATAACCTAGTGGTAGTAATTTGAATTTTTTCGAGTGATTTTATACTATATTGATTATAACATATCCAGTATATCTAAACTAATCAAGCTTTTACAAAAATCAGAGTGAGTGGTTGAATTGAATTTATGATTTTTCTTTCAAAAACATTCGAAATCCAAAATAAATATATTATTTAATAAGTCATTAACTGTATTTACTGATATGGAAATAAAATTATATAAAATAATTAAAATCATCAACAAATTTCAACTTTATGATCTCATGAGTTATAACTACGATCTTTTTCCAAAATTATGATTATAACAAGATTACGGACAGATTTGATTTTAAAGTAAATTGAATATTTAATTTTTATTTTAATTATAGTTTAATTATAGTTTTATAGTTGTATAATAATAGTTTGCTCATTAAAAGATTAAAATCATTTTCTTTTAAAAATTAAAACGCGGAATTTGTTTAAATAATGATTTTAAAATATGAAAATTAATTTATTTAATTTACTACAAATAATTAAATAATGTAGAACTTTTTCTAAAAATTTGATAAATAAATTATGTATTTATAAAATGTATAAAACACTTAATTTTTAATGTTTTTTGTTAGCTCCATAATTAACAACAGCTAACATAAGATAATGATTTATATATTTTGATTAATATATTGTATAATATTGAAATATAAATTAATCATTTCAGGGAACTTTTAAATATATCAATTTCTCATCTAAAATTTATCTTGGAAATTTAATTACTCGATTTTGTGTCAGTTACATTATTAAATTTAATTTTTTAAATTGTAAATTAGTCCAATAAAGTTTCAAAAACATGTCTGTATGACTTTCATTTACACCATGGAGCCAGAATGATTGATTTTGCTGGATATTTAATGCCATTACAGTATAAATCACATTCAATTATTGATAGTCATAAATGGGTGCGAGAAAAATGTGGGCTATTTGATGTATCGCACATGCTACAAGTATGATGTTTAGTTTTTACTTTATTAATTATTAAATAATCTATAAATTTAGAAATTATTTTTAGTATAATACTAAATTATATATTTCTATTAATTAATAATTAAACGGTTCTTAATGAAAATATCTTTTTTTGCATATTTCGACAAATTAATTTTGATCATCTTTATTTATACCGAGTAATTGACGAGATATTTATGTGCCTAACTTGAGCTAATTATTAATGTTGTATACATTCAAGAAAATTTTAATATGTAAAATAAAAAATGATATTTTGGTCTCTTTGGAAGAAGGCAAATGTATTAATCAGGAAGACGGGGATGTCTTCGAATTGCAAAGTAGAACGTTAACAATATCAAACATCCGAAAAAGTAGCTAAAATGTTAACAGATAAAACCTTAACTGGGAAAATTATGAATGCGTGACAAAAGGACCCTTGATAGGCCTAAAGTGGGAAACTTAAAAATCCAATTCTAGTTAAATTATAATATTCACCACATATTGCGTTTTACTAGTATCGTTTAATTGGTTTTGTAAGATATCCAATCAAATGATGGTGCGTTATCAATTCTGGAACAAAATCTACAAATAATAAATACAATGAGTTCAAACTGAATTCAAAATATAAATATATAAAAATTAATATCTAAAAATTTAAAAAAATAATTAAAGAAAATTTAGATAAAAAAAGAAAAAAAAGAATTAAATATTAATTTATTTGTTTATCTGTCTGGGAGAGGTTCGACAATTATGACCAATTTCATTGCAATTACCGAATTTTATAGCTCTCAGTCTTATAGATTCGCCCGAAAATGTGATTCTTGCTTCATTTATACATCATTGAAGCATTTGGTGAAGATTTCATTATCTGGTAATCTATCAAATAGGTTTCGAGGGCATCTGTGTTTAAGAATCCAATCAAAGTATTCAAAAATTTTGATCCATCAATTTCTGTTTTATCAATAACCATAAAGTATTTTGCGCCATCAAAGTGTTTAATACATGCATCAATATGGTATCTTGTAGTGGTTTGAGAAGGTAAAGATTTTCTTATTTTCTTGAATAAATCAATGAGAATTCAATCTTTGCAGAAGAATGTATTTTATAAAGTTTAACTTTAGTGTTGTATTCATTACATATTGTAATTGTATGAATGGTTAACAAGAATCGATTAATTAATGTTATGGAGAATACATATTTGCGATTTATAATATAATACTATTATAATACTATTACCAGATATATTATTTTTGCAAATCTTAAAAAAATTTCATTAATATGTTTTAATAGCAGTTACCACATTCTCTATTACCACAGCTCTGGTCATAATTCATATACTTCAAAAACTTAAATCACATTTCTAATTATTAACTACATTTTTGCAAAAAACCATTCCTTATTCCACGTTTGACTTTTATTCGCTTTAATATCCGGTTTCACCCAAGATTTCGTATTTTGTATATATATTGTTTTCATTCTCTAAATTTTCGCTGTATAACTCTGAAAGTAATTCATTGCTTGCAAGAAAGCAAAAGCCAAAAACAAATCAAGTCATCATAAATACTTATTTATAGTGTGAATATTTCAACTATTTTTGATTTGAGATTCTTGGATCGGTCAAAATTAAGTACATTTTTTTTCAAAATTCCAAGACGTTAAAACTTCATGTTTAGCATTGTAAACACAATTTCGATGTATTAGTGTATGTAAGTGTGACATCAAAACTTAAAAAGGATTGTCATTGACAATGAATCTATTCGCCAAGATTCAACTCGACTGGATGACTGGAAGCGGGTTAATTAACCCCAGCAATGTTTGTGATCCACATACATTCAATGCTAGCGAAGTTAATAAAGGATTTAAAAATAACAATTCTAATTGAATAAATTTTATTCGAAACAATAAAAAAATAATCACCGTAATAGATTGCACTTTTATTTCGTATTTCATAAAATTTCCTTTTTCAGATTATTTATAGAATATTTACAGCAGAATTCCACTATCTACCTTTTATTATTTGTGATTGATTGTTTTAAATGTATTTTCAGATTTCGATAGTGAATCTATATAAAATTGATTTTATGATATTATAATTTTTTTACAATTAAATATAACTCCTAATTTTTACAATTAGTAATTTTATAATTTCAAAACTATTCAATAATAAAAAAAATTAGCAAAATAAAAAATAACAATGACAGCATTGCAAAAACTGATTCCCATTTCACAATTCCAGTATTATATAATAATTAAAACAAGAAAATATAAAACGACAATGATAACATTATACTTATGAAAATGACGCTATAAGCGCAAAATAATTGCATACAAAAAACCTTGCAAATTTCATAACACAAGAGCTCACTGTTACTGATATTATAGACTCGAATTTATATAATGTTTAAGTTGCCAACCGTATGGGGGTTTTTTAAATCTTTTTTAAAGTACATACCCAAAATGTACTTTGTATTACCCTTAATGTATAATTTTCCCAACATATCTAGCATCAAATTAAATACGTACCGTTTTCACGCTAAAATTACATGATGACTATATTTATCATAAGCTCGAAGTTATAAAACTCGATTGTATTCAATTAAGAATTGTAATATATTTCAAATTTCGATTCGATTAATCATATACTAAACTCGGACTGTTGAACTATTGCTATGTCTAATGTGCACATTTTCGTCGAAATGTTTATCTAGTTCTACGTGTCCAATCCGAAATGCGTCTATCAATGATGAATTTGCAAAATTTTAGAATTTTCCAAAACATAGCTTATTATATTACTGCATTTGAACAATCAGGCAGTCCTTACTTTAATGCCACCTTTAAGAAATTAAATAAAAATAAAAATAATTCATTGAATTATTTTAATAACTTTAAAATAATTTTCATTAAAGATTTCGATTATTAAATTTCTTATGAATACAAAGACATTAAATGCTTTCGAATAATATTTATTACAAACACCAATGGCAATTTCTTTGACAGGCCTCCAATAAATATTATTAAAATATTTTTTTTTATTATTAAAATATTTTTTATAAACTTTTCTCTTACTTTTATTTTTGATTTAATAAATATTTTTTCCAAATTATGTTTATTCAACAGTCTGGATAAAGGATAGAACCATTATTTGTCCCATATTTAGACAGTGACGTTTTTTTATCTGCTTGAAATTATTTTAAAAAATATAAAAATAATTAAATAGAAATTAAATAAAACCTAAATTTAAGAAAAATGTATTGAAATGAGTTACAAATAAAACTAAACAACAAAAAAAAATTTCACCTACCCTAACATTTAATTAATTCTAAATTTTTTCGAACCTCCATCCATCAACAAACTATAATGAATGTCTCAAATCCATATATTCATTGCAATCAGGAAAGTTTTCTTCTTTTTTAATTAAATTTCTTATCATTAGAAAGTTAATCACGTCTTCCTGAGTCATTTGTATTAATTTCTCTTAAAATTCTACAAAATTCATAGAAGGGTTAATTTGAAAATCCGATTTTTAATTGATTTTTTTAAAGATTTATCTATTTATTTTTAATAAAATAATTAACACATTTTTTATCTGCCTGTCAGTCAGATAAAAAATGTGATCCAGAATTGTGAGAAAGATGTGTATTATATTTAATTTTTGATAATGTTGATTGTTACAGCACATGTATATATATAACATTTTTGAAGATTTTAAATTGTCATAACATTAAAAAATTATTCTACTTTGAATGAAATATAGATGGAATAGAATCGGACTTATATTTGTGCATCCAGAATATTTTGTAAATAGCGAAAAATCTTTAAATCTAAAAAAAACTGATATTCTATAAATTACAAACATACATAGATTTGGCAATTACATACACAACTAGTTTAGAATGCTCAAAAATATTTTGAACAAAAAATAAACAAGAATTTAGAAAATAATTTTGGTAAATATCTTTAAAATTAAAAAAACACATTTTTGAAATATTTTTTGAAGTTTTGTCGGGATTTTTAATAGTTATTTTATTATTTTTATTTAATTCATTTATAATTTTTAATATTATTTATTTTTATATAATTATCATACTGGTTTTATTTAATTAAAATTATTTTAAAATTATTTAAATTTTATTTAGTTAGTCAATACTTATTTTTATCTCTAAATTATTTATTTTTTTTTAATTGTTTTTTATTCAAATTTATTTATTACAAAATAATGTTTAAAATTTTTTATTTATTTTTAAAAATTACTATTTCAGTTAAAATTTGCATTTAAAAGAATTTTAGGTAAAAATATCTTTTCATAGTGTATTTAAGTTGATTTTTTTAGTTAAATTTATCATGCATATTATGAAATTTTATTTATATTGTAATAAATAATATTTCAGTTTAAAATTCACGGAGAAAATCGTAAAAAATTTATTCATAGTGTAACAGTTATTGATATGGATGAATTGGAACCTGATTATGGGTCCCTTTCATTGTTTACGAATCCAGATGGCGGCATTATGGATGATGTAATTATCAATAATACTTGTGCGCCTTATTATTATGGTGTCTCGAATGCCGGATGTGCAACCAAAATTAAAAATCATTTACTGGTAAATAATATTTGAAAACATTCTTAGCTCGATTAATAAAACAGCATTATAAATTTTATAGTTTTTAATTATTTTTATGACTAAAATTCTCAAAAATCTATCAAATAATTTAAATCTAACTTTTTCGTCCCTGAATGTAATTTAAAACATGTTCATGGTGCATTTATATATACCATTTTGGATGAAAGCGTTGTTAAATTTATTGATATTAATTTTTAGATTTAAATTAATTTTTATAACTTTTTGTATTTAAGTTTAATTATTTTTAATTAAGTTAAAGCAACCGTACAAATATTGTATAATAGTTATAAAATTTTACGAGCTGAATCAATCAATATAAATGAATAATTTAGCATGTTACAGAGGGCTAACCAGTGGTGTATTGGTAAAATAAGTAGTAACGAAACGCATGGTGAGACCACAGAAAGTCTTTCGCTATTTTTACATTTTTATATAAAAAATAAATTCTTATTGTAGATTTTTTGAAATATTACTGCAATAATCAAAATTAATATGCATTATATTTAATCCACTAAAAAATAATTAAACTACCTAATAATTTAAAATGGAAATAGAAACCACAAACTACCAAAACAATGTTGGCGTTATACACAATAACACAATCTAAACAAGATCGTTACTGCACAGACTAACTGGTTACTGGTTACTGGTTACTGGCACAATTCGCAATGAAATAGTCATTGTAGGGATTCGAACTTCCGCAGACTTGTGCATTCGCACTATTGTTGAAGTTTATAATTTAGTAATAGGATATATAGAATAGCCAACACGGAACACATGATGTTTATTTGATTTAAAAGGGAAAAAGAAACAAGACAGAGAAAGCAAGATAAATTCTCTATTAATTAACATATTTTTTGAAATGTTTTTGAAAATTCGCTAATTTAAAATATAATTTTTATTTGAAATTGAAAAAATGACTACTGAAAAAAGTACCAGAACGCGTTTCGCTTCCGAAAAAAAGATGCAAGAACGTCTTTCCGGCACGCCCCTCCCCAATACACCACTGGGTCTAACATACGTATAAATATATTAGGTATATATAAGGTCGAGACAACAATTATTCTGGTTTGGTACTGTTGAATTTTGCAGTCTGATTTTGATAAAATTTCACATAAATGTGGTCAATCTAAAGCACATTTTTCGTTGTGTTTTGTCAATGAATTAATATTTACTGTGATTTTGATAAAAATTATAGGTGTAGTCATGTTATGTATCAATCTAAAGCGCATTTTTCGCTTTATATTTTGTTGTTAATGAATTAATATATACTAGTTGCAACTCGTGAATTTTCAAGAAAATAAAATTAGTTACATATTTATTTTTCAATTGCAATAATATTTAGATCGATAAAAATAAAATGGTATTGATTGATGACAAACAAATGCATGCTTTTTTCTGTATATCAGTATAATATAAATTAATATTTTAGACTATGAAGTTGATTATAGACAAAAGTAAATTCGAGTAATTTTTATGTATGAGTTCAAAAGAGGTCATAAATTAACAGAGACAGTAGACAATATCAAGGACGTATTTATCCCAGAAACTATGGGAATAAGTAAAATTTTCTGCTCGTTGGCAAAATTGTGTTGATTGTAATGGTTGTTATTTCGATTGATGATATGCTTGTGTTTGTGTTGTGCTGTATTGATTTCAAATATGTGGTAAGAAATCGCGATCACTTCTGCATCAACCTAATATTAAAATTCCAAAAATAACAATGAGACAAATATATAGATTCAATATTTCAATTAGTAATGCATTAGAATTTTATTAAGATTGAAAACTTTGAGTCTCAAAATCTCCAAGTTCTAATTTTAGTTTCATTTTTGTTTATTATTTAATTCAATATTAATATTAAAATCAATTGCAGATTTATTTATAAAAATATATTTCAAATGAATGCATAGATAAGCCATTTCTGCATTGTTTATTAAATGAAATATTTCGACTTAATTTAACAAATCTTTCTCTTTCGCCCATTCCTCTTTAGATGAATCTTTCTTTCAGGTTTCTTGTTTTTCAGTCGATATATTTTTAAAAATATAAAACCCAAACAAAATTAAAATACTTTCAAAAATTAATTTCAAATAAAATTTAACTTTTCTCTATCAATATCCAAATAAATTTATACATTTTTCTTTTGAGGCTTGGGAAGAGAAATTCCGAAAACAAAACGAAAATGTTCAAGTAGAATGGGTTGAAAAAGGTCTAATAGCACTACAGGGTATTTTACCAAACATAATTATTTAATTAGAGAAAAAATTGATTTTTTAAATAAGGGCCAATGGTGTCAGACGTTCTTCAACCGGGATTAGACAAGCCATTAAAGGATTTATATTTTGGTCGTGGCATGTATTGTTCAGTATTTGGGATACCTAATTGTAGGGTTACTCGATGTGGATACACCGGAGAAGATGGGGTAGAAATTAGTGTTTCTAAAGAAGCAGCAGAAGAATTAGCTGAAAAATTATTGTCTAATGAAAATGTTATAATTATTTTGAAACCTCATTTCGTGCATAAAACATTAATTTCCAGGTTATTCCAGTAGGATTGGGCGCTCGAGATACTTTACGTCTTGAAGCCGGACTTTGTTTATATGGAAATGATATCGATGAACAAACTACACCACCAGAAGCATCGTTGTCATGGACTATTAGTAAAAACTTTTATTAAACTCTAATAAATAAAAATTTAAAAATTTAATCACAAGTATTCAAAATAAGAAATTGGTATTTAAAATAAGTTTACAAATTCATTTCATTATATAGCAAAATATTCATTAGGTTCTGAGATGTTTAAATTATAATTAAGAGTTTAACATAAATTCTTTTTAAAAAATTTTCAGTGATTTTTTGACATAACCTTTGGGTTTATTTATGGTGGTCATCTTTTAAAATACTATTAGCGCAAACATTTTTTTACTCCTTATCGGATGAATTTTGAATATCTAACTATCTCCATTGTACTCAACATACAACAATTTCTACAATAACCGGGAACCCATTTCAAATAAAAATTATTTAATCGAATTCCTGAATTTGAAGGAGAGGAAAATATAATTACAGACCTACAGACCATTACAACTTTTTTCGCTTTAATATAATATAATATACCAATTTATATTTCTAAATTTTATTTAGAAAAAAGTCGAAAAACTGTCCAAGGCAATGATTTTGTGAAATTTCCTGGATTCGATAAAATAGTATCTCAAATAAATAAAGAGACTCCGATCACTAAACGGAGAGTTGGCTTGATTTCGAAAATTGGTCCTCCTCCAAGAAGTTCGTGTGTTTAATTCTACATACATGCANTAAACATACATGGAAACGATTTAATTATAAGAAAGCACCACTCAAACATTCGTTTTCCGATATATTTCGACAATTTTTCCTGTCATCATCCGGTAGGACAGAATACCTATAGAAATTATAGATTTTGAACAAATTTATTAATTATTAATTTATTAATTTTATCAAATTTTAAATAAAAGTATTTTATTCTTTAAAAATTGTAAAAATTAGAATTCAAATAATAAATTATTTTTAAATTATAGCATTTAGGAATAAAACTTTAAAATATTGACATTCAAAATTATCCAATTTAATAATTATTTAATTGAACAACAATCCATAAATATAATATACAAAAAAACTATTTAAAAACATTTAAAATACAAATATTCACTGCATTTTGCACGTAAACCATTTTTTTGGACAAACGCTGAAATTGGTTAATATGTAATAACCAGTTGTTTTAAGGTCTATATTTCTAATACTGCTCATATAAACATAAACTTTAATACGCCAATATCTTCTTCAGTATCTTGGTTAAGGAACTTACTTTATAGTCGAATAAAGCCAAACAACAGTTCCAAGGCCAAGTACCAATTGTGATTCGAAAACTTTCGTGATACTGATTTTGAGATAACTGAATGGATTGAAGAGTGTTCGATCAGTGACTGTAGCAGTAGGTCATTTAAAGGAGCATCTAATGCTTGAACTGCGGAGATCTAAGTTTTCAGATAAACACGTAATTCTCTGTCATTTGCAGAAGTCAGTTTGAATTGAGACTTAAACATCCAGATTTTCAGACTGTGTATCACTTTAGGCATTCAACGAACAATGTAAATCACTCCGAGTGAGATGAATCACAATATTTTGACAGGCACAGCACCAATAAAGACAATCACGAGTTCCAAGAATTCTTTTTAGTTATCTCTCAGCTGACTGTCTGACTTGTCTTATGATTTCAACTAAACTTGTCATCTTATCAGCTCATCATCTCATCCATACTCCGCCATGCCTATGATTTACAAATATTCCCAGAAGAGTTTGAAGAGTGAAACGTCTGAGAAGACGTGGTACCCATACAAACTTGGAACATTGCACCTATTATCAGTTTCATAATGTGGTGCAAGTAGGCTAAAGATAAGACATTCTTCCCAAGTTTCTGCTCTAGGACACACATACACTAGATATTCGATCAGTGTTTAAGCTGATCGTATCAAAGCGCATAGCTCGTATGCTATCAGCTAAGCTTCTGCCGTCAATGGCCCCAAAGACAACGGCAGCTTGAGCTTCACCTGTTCCGGTTTTATGTCCACAGTTCTCAGAACTTGTTATGGTGCTCTGTGTCGACAAGTTAATAAGTTTGTTGAGGATACCTAAATGAAAAATAATAATAAATAAATAAATTACCTGGGGGAAGATCTTCATGACAAACGGGACGGTCTATGGGAACTCAGAAAAGAAAACGGAAGTAAAAAGAAATTAAAAAAAAGGTCATTGTTAATTAAGAAGTACAAATGAAGGTGGAATTTCAAATTCAAGAAAAACAAAATAAAAGGAAAAAGCCGTATCTTCACAGCTTGTCAAAGATAGCGAAATTGTCGGGAGAAGGCAGCTTAACAAAAAAGGAAAATGGAAAATATCTTAATGTCTGTCAGAGATAAGACTGACGTAGAGGAAAAGGAAAATGGTAAGCAGAATCTATCGCCAGTGCCACAAATAAAATAACTATATAAAGGAAAACTGGTGGACACGAAATCAGAACAAAATTTGGAAAAGTGGGAACAAAAATTGAGACAATTTGTGAGACAATTTGGAAGATAATTTGTGAGACAATTTGGGAAATGCAATTTGAGAGATAAAATTATAGTGTTGAATTGATTGTCAGTGTAAAGAGAAAGTTTATTTCGGTGAGCTTCCGGCCCGGGCGCTTTTTTGTGGTTAGTTAAATAAAAACTAACCCTTGAATATAAATAATATAATATATTTAAAATAAGAAAATTAACAAGTTTATAAAATAGATTTGTATTTTAAAGGCAAAAAATAATAATGCTTTTAATCATATAAAGCTTCCATTATCCTAATAAATGATCTTTCACCATACTTCCTTTTAAACATAGATTCATAAAATAATTCGTTAATGTTGCAATCAGTTGTGATACTCCTAGCCCTAAATTTCTTTTTAAAATAGCTACAGGTTCCTTCAATCATTTATTACAAAATAAAAAATAATCAAGGGTTAGTTTTTATTTAACTAACCATAAAAAAGCGCTCGGGCCGGAAGCTCACCTTTATTTCTGATTATCAATAAAGATTTCTGTTGTCAAGTTTTATTTGTGAATCGGTCAAAGACACGCTTGGAGTCAGATTAACATTTAAATTAATCACCAACTCAATAACCCAACAAGTTCATTAATCCCCCTTCGCAAGCTTTTGACAGTTGTTGTTATAACAAATTCCTTTCGTGGTAAAAATACTTTAGGATATAATAATAATAATAATAATAATAATAATAATAATAATAATAATAATAATAATAATAATAATAATAATAATAATAATAATAATAATAATAATAATAATAATAATAATAATAATAGTAATAGTAATAATAGAGATGAATACTTTCCCAGAATACTTCTTTGGCTATTTTCGCAAGAAAATTATAATGTTGGTGAATATAATGATTATGAAAACAACGAAATTGTGAATAATAAAAGTTTATGTGACCATCACCAACAGTACGAATTTTTGGTTGACTCTTGCTGGAACTCTTTATATAATACTATATTAAATAACAAAAAAATCATTCAGTTGAAATAAGCCTAGATTCAAAGAGTCCACTGCATCCGTCCAATCTACATACCAGATAAGCTGTTAACACATAAAAAACTGCTGAACGTGAGTTCATATCTTGGTTGAATTCTAACTCGACTGTCGACGAATCGAACGGCAAACGTTACACATCTCTCAAAATTGTCCCTAAAGGAACAGCTACAAAAAATGCATATAAATCTATACATCGATATCTGAAATACCTACAAGATTCTCGATCCGACCATCATTTGGGTGGCATGGTCGACAATTACATAAAAATAAATAAAACCAAAGAAAAGAATTATTATAAGTAAACTATAATTTGAATGAACATGATGACAATAAATATCTACTCACTGAAAATTAGTAGGTAAAATTTATTCTTATAAAAAGTGCGGTAAAAAGATGAAGACATTTCTCATGTGCTTTGTTTTTATAAGTGATTTTCATTATGGGTAAACTTATATTTTACGACATCTGTTGACGAATTTATTTTTAATTTTGAACTACTTAAGATGTTTTAGCCACATGAGAGTTTACCCAAACATTCTTTTAAAATGTCATAAAGTTGATAAAATATTCTTATTGAAACCAATTAAGTTTACTTTCAAACTTTTTTGCTTCAAATTATAACAATTAATAAATAATGTTTGGGTTGGTAAGGAAACCAAAAAAATTATATATAAAAGGAAGGCATAACAAATATTGATAAAATCAATAAAGTGCAAAATTAATTAAAACTTACTAAAATCAATATGGAACGGGGGTATCGGGTATGGTTGAACGCTAAATTGATAGACGAGTTCAGAAATTATAATGAAAATTTAATAAAGGGTTCACAGAGAAAGTTAATGCGAAAAACAAATTGATCAAAATTAATTAATTTGTAATGAAAANAGTTAATGCGAAAAACAAATTGATCAAAATTAATTAATTTGTAATGAAAAGTCGGAACCCATGGGAAACCCGATACGCAGTGAGACCTGATCGATCAGATAAGAAAGAAAATATTATGAGAGCCAATCTATAACAAATAAATTAAAACGATTTGGAAACCTTCAAATGTTTACTTAGGATTCCCGGGAGATAATTAATTGTAGTTATTTGACCTCTCAGAAACAGTATAAAAAGAGAGCTCAGAAATAGGCAAGTCGTCAGTTTGTCGAAGAAGCAAAGTGAAGCTCAGAGAATCAGGCGATCAGTGATCGGAGAATGAAATATAGTAATTGACAAAAAAAGTTTAATTCTCGTACCAGAAAAGGTAAATGCACCTTAGCCAATAATATTTATATTGAGCGAAAAGTGCAAATATAGCGACAAATTGTAATTTGATTGAAATTGAATAAAGTTATTCTGTGTTGGGTCTCGATTTATTTGTTTAAATAAGAACACGAGAAGTCAGAGGAAACCGAATTGAAAAATAAAACCGAACAATAATATAATAAATAATGAGGTGTTAAATTTGAAATCATAATGAGGTTATTTTCTAGCAAAACAAACATATTATAAAATATTAAAAATCAACAATTATTCAAATTTTATTTAACAATAGTTTTCTTTTAACTACTGCTTACAAATTTTGTTTGCGGTATATTTGAATTCTTTGTTGAAAATTGTATTTTGACTGCTCATAAAGTAATTTGTAATTTAATTAAACAAACTTCAAACGAAAAATTGTTTAAGCGGCCCTTTGCAAATAAGTGTATGATGTTTATTTTAAATCAATATTTAATATTTTTTATTTAAAAAATTTTTGTATTATTTTGTATCGATTTATGAAAAATAAATAGTTTACTTTTAATAAATTTCCAATGAATTATTATTAAAATTTAAAAATAAATTGCAAAGTGCAATTAACGATTTTAAAGTAATTAAAAGTCATTAAATTAAATCGATTTAAGGTATTCAGGAAATTGGTTATCCATGAAATATATGCTAGGAAAATAAATATTTTGTGAAAATTTCATATTGCCGCCTTTGATTTCAAGATATAATAAATTATTTATATTTATTTATCCATAAATTTATGGAGAAAGTTGTATAGTTATAATTGTCTGTAATTTACGTTTGCATTTGAATCGTTTTCTATCAATTTCTAATTGCATTGATACTTTGTGAAATACCAAAAAATTAGAAAAAAATTGGAATACTTTTCCTTATTATAAACCGTGAATATTATACTTGGAAAACTTTTAAAAATAATGATTCATGAATCATAAGAAGCCTTCACCAAATTTTTCTCAATAGCAGTGTGCGGCCATCATACATTGTACCCGGTCCTGATTTTAACTATTGACTTAGTTAAAAAATGGAAATATTTTTAGGTGGTACAGCTTGAGCCAATCTTTTAACTTCAAATTTAATCTTCATTTAATTATTTTGTATGTATCTACTTCGTTCTGATTAAAAAATCAATGTTTTCTTTTCTATTCAACAAGAATTTTCGGCAGCACTTTTTTCAAACATTAGATCAAAGACTATTGAAAATTCGTCTTGAATAGAAAAGAAATTGTTTATTTATAGTCTGAAAGAAATGATGATAATTAAGATACAGATGAAACTTTTAAAAATACCTTATATTTATACATTTAAACGTAAACTTGAAATTCAATATCATATGTATTGTAGTGTATTGTCAAATTTTTCATTATTGTTATTTATATTATAAAGTAGTCGCGAATGGGTGAATCCCTCTCAGTTTAGTCGTCGCGTTTATTATTCAGACTATATAGTTTAAATTCTCTATAGTAAATAATTACTATAGAGCAGCGTTTCCCAAAGTGCGTTCCGTGGAACCCTGGGGTGCAATGCCGCATACATTGGAATGACTGCCCGTCATCTCCGTTCTCAAGTTCTGTATAACTGTCGACTGAGGGAATTGATTTTTATCAGCAAGCACAGTTTTTGGTTTAGGTTTACATTTCAGCGTTGGAAGGTCGTATCTAATTCCTGCATTTTTAACTTCGTGTTTATTAGTGGATTTCAATTTACTTAGATGGTTTTCAGATCTTGGTTATGAATATTTATGTCATGGGTGCAATGCCACATACATTGGAATGACTATCCGTCATCTCCGTTTTCAAGTTCCTGATCACTATCGACTGAGGCAGTTGATCAATATTAGTAAACACAATTTTGTGGAAAATTTATTAAGATCTTGTTTGATTTCAACTTTTGTGAGTTTTAAAAGTTTTGTAATTTTTAAAGTTTGAATTGAAAAATCAGAATTTTGTGAATTTTTAGCGAATTTAATTTTAAAAAAATTAATGAATTAGATAATTAGTTTGTTTAAAAAAAGAGCAATTTATATTGATTTAGTTTGATTTCAATTCTACCTTAAGATGACAGTGATTCTGTCGAAATATATTGTAGTAAAATATGTATATGGTATTTGGTGCTTTTCGTTAGATTTAAATCAATGCCATTATTTAGCGATTGTTAATTTAAAATTAGTTTTAATAATTTTTTTTAAAAATGTAAGTTATTTTTTCAATTTTTGAAAATAATCGTATGAGTGTTACCATTTTCTACTACGTATTTGTGCGAAACTGGATTTTCTTATTATACTTCTACGAAAACGAAATATCGTAATAGATTGAATTGCTCGGCAGATATGCGCATTCAATTATCAACAATAAAACCAGATATAACAAGGATTTGCAAGAAAAAAAAACAACAACACTGTCCACACTAATAACATTCATAAGTTTTTTTTTATATTATTAATCAACAATCGAATAAATTTATTTTATTTTTTGTATGATTGTTATTTTTTTTAATAAATACTACAAAAAATAAAAATTAAATTGATTACAAAAAATAAAAATTTAAAACAAAAGTCAATAACAAATTAACAAGAACTAATAGCAAAAATTTAAGGTTTGTACACGACCAAGAAGAGGAAGATCAAGAGGTGGTGTAAGAGCTACTATATCTGTGCCTTAAGCAAGAAGCAGAAATATTTCTGTTGTTGCAGTTATGAATAGAAATGGACTATTGTATCACAAAATACATGATCGGTGAAAAAAAAACGTAAAAGGTGAAAATTTTCAGGTTTATTTAAATGAACTTAGGCAAACATGCCAATCAATTGGAATTGATTCACCAACATTAGTTCTTGATAATGCACGTATTTATCATTATCGAAACCTGAATTTTGATCGATTTTCAGTTTTATATTAACCACGTTATTGCCCATTTTTAAATCCATTTGAAAATTGTTTTAGCAAATGGAAAAGCTTGGTAATAAGGCATGGATGTGAGACTGAAGGACAACTTAAGGAACGAATTAGTTCTGCTTTTTTTGAAATTACGATGTCCGATTGTAATGGCTACTATCGAAACATGTTGATGTATTTAAATATATCAGCAAATAAGGAAAATATCCTTTGTTAATTAAATTTATTTATTTATTTATTGACTTAATGGCTTGCAACACTGACTTAATAGCTCGAAAAACACTGTATTATCGAAACACACAAACTTACCTGACAAAATCTTTTATATAGGAATTGAATTGTTAGAAAAATTAATTGAATACACAAACAAAACAGTAAAAAATGCATGTAAACTTTCGATATGTAGAAATGTTTTATGAAATATAAACTTAAAATTTTATTGTTTTGAAAAAAGAGGCAGATTAAAATTAAGAATTCAATGCAAAAGTTACTTCTAAACATAATATTTAGAAAGTATAAGTCAAAAAAATAAAGAGAAATAATTACTAAATAATGAAGACTAATTTCATCTTTAACAATCATGATGAATATCAAAATGTTCATTTATCTCAATAATTTAAATATTTGGAGAAAACCTTTAAAAAACGTAAAAACCTTATTTAATAGATATTTGCTATTTTTGTCCAAAATGAATGCATAAAATAAAAATATTTGGCGAATTATATAAAATCACAAAATTAGGTAATGTTATTAAAACTCACTTTAAATTGCGAAAAATCCAAAAAAAACAAATTTATAAATTGAATGAAAATAATTAATAACAAATTATGAGTAATCTATAAATTTGCACACAAACCTGTAGTCTTTATTCTGTCCAAATGAGTGTATTTTATATGAAATATGCGGTAACGCGCACTTTCCGACATTCCAAAGCTAAAACCTCTGGTGGTGGTGAGTACAACACTTGAAAATAGTAATGAATTTATATTCTTTACGGATTAATAACAAATTTACGGATTAGAAAATTTTAGGACATATCTGAAATGAGAAAACGTCATATCGAATATCACTTTTTCTTTTATTTATGTCCTTTAATATTATTTAATTTTTAAAACCCAAAAATTTTCGCACTAGAACCGTCTTTTTTTGAGAAGACCGTTTTCGTCAGTACCCACTTACTTTTTTACACTGAAAATTTCCAAATTTGTGTTTTCTAACTGTAATAACTTTTATATGGTAAATTATAAACTTTTTTGCTCGATAAATGAAATAATTTTCTGATTATGAAATGGTGAAATTCGTTTTTATTAGACTTGATTGATATTTTATAATTTTAGATGGTTCAGAGATTTTATCTATAAATGAAGAACTGGTTGGACAAGTAACAAGCGGGTGTTTTTCACCTTCTTTAAACATTAATACATGTATGGGATATATTGATAGCAAATATATCAAAGATGAAACACAAATTCAATTTAAAATTCGTGGTAAATTATACCCCGGCCATGTCAAGAAATTGCCTTTTGTAAAAACCAATTACTATATAAAACGATTATGAAAAATTAGATTTGAAAATAATTTATAGCAATGGTATTTTTGATATTCTATTAGATAAATTTAGGATTTTTATGTTGATTTTTTGATGTCTTTTGAATTTTTTTTAATATTTCTGAATAACTTTATTTTAATCATTTTAATCCTTTGATTGAAATTGCTATCTACCATTTAGAAATGATTCAATTCCATAAAGTCTAAGCCGTGACTTGAATTTGCTGTAGTTTTGGTAATTGTTGTTAAAGAAAAGAAGAAAATGAATTAAAACGAACCTCAAAGTGAAAATAACGAAGTTATCGGAGAAGTTATTTAAAACAAATTAAAGTTATTGAATGAAAATCAATGCTAAGGAAAGAAACTAGGCCAAATCTACTGATCATTGAACCATAAACAGTAGTGAAGTGGTTGTGAATTCCAAGTTGTTTTATAAACATGCTTTTCCTCCCACAAGGTTGCAAAAAGCATTCAAGTTATTATTGTAATATTGAATAATTGATGTCGCTGAGTTGGTAATCAATTGTTTTAATCAACAAATTTTATATTGTCTGGAGCTCGTTTTGTAATCAGATCAATAATTGATAATATTGAATTTTAGCGACAATCAAACAAATATATTCGATTTTTTAGTAATAGAAACGATTTTTTTCACAAAATTTGAATTACTACGAAAAACTCAGTTAGTTTGAGATATTAAAATGCGGGTTGATTTTGTTTCATGAATCCATAATGTATATTAATTGGAGATTTCCGAGAACTAGTAATAAACTTTGGTTGACCATCAAGTAGTGATATTAAGCAGTTATTGGATGAAGCACTGCATTTCATTTTTCAACTTCATAAAAGGAAGACGACAGTGTATTCTAATCGAAACATTCTTGGAGGAAGAAAAGAAATCAACTAATTTTGTGACACCTATGAAAGGAAGCCTGAACTTGATGTGGTATCAAACTCTTAACTATAAAATATGAAATACCACAAAGCCTAAATAAAAAATTTTTCTTTTATCATTACATTTTTTTAATTGACGAATGCTTACAAGGAAATAGTTAATTTAATAATCGTTCACATTTTCTTTAAAATATGGTTATGATCATGGATGTGGCGCTCGGAGATTTCAAATTTTTTAGCTTCAAAGTTTCGACAATTTTATATCAAAAATGTATCAGTAAAAATTGACAATTGTAAACTTTGATTTTATTAAGCCGGGACTCGTTTTAAAAGAATTAAAATTCAAGGATTTCAAATATCAAATTACGGGTTTCAATTATAATGATTAGTTCTTCGCGTGGAAATCTATTTTCAGAAGTACTTTCAATATTAAAATTAAGGAATTAACTTAACTAAGGGCATTATGATATTTACACCAATGTTTCCAAGGCTATAAATTTCCTTATGTCCCGGTTTAATGAACGAGCTCGTTCTCAGAAACTAGAACAAAGCATTTTCAAATAATTTCAATTGTTGGTCTTGTAATTGAATAGCATATTGGATTAACATGTACAATTAATTCGCATAATAAATAAATACTGCAAATAAAGATCAAACTTTTGATTCCAATAATATTTTTTATGATAATTCACTGCACATCATTTTACTAGCTGTTTTAAACAATATATTTTTTTGCAAAAATAGAATAAATGTTTATAAAATATGTAAACTACATGTCTTGTTTAATTATTCTTCTTTACACTTTGCACAGGATAATGTTTTATTTGTATATTTCCTTTAAAACATTTAAAAGTTAAACTTCAAATAATCTATATATAAAAAGCTTGAAGATTATGAATCAGTAAATATATCAATGTTTTTCATATTCACGAATTTTCCGCACTGCCTTTTTCAAGTGAATATATATTGAATGTATGTATGTGTGTCTTGTATGCATTAATACACTGTTGATTCGATCGCCAAGAAACTTTAAGAAGTTGTTGAGTACACTACTGGGAAGGTTTTAGGCATAAGAAGTTTTTAATTGAGAAACTATTTTAACGAGAGATATTCATGGTATTTTCTCATCTACTGATATAAAATCCAGTAAACAAGCATTAGATAATACAGTAAAACCTCTACTTAAGACCACCTCCCTAAAAAGACCACCTCTAGTTAAGACCTCTATTTCTTCGGAACCAAATTTACACAGTAGTTTACTGGGACAAATAACCCTCCATAATAGGACCACCCCTCTCGTTAAGACCACTTTTCGTAAAAAATATTTTTAGTTTAAATATTTTTTGTTTAAATATTTTTTGTTTAAATATTTTTTTAAAATTAAAATGGGAGTAAAAAAAACGAGAAAGGAGCTTACATTGAGCGAGAAGATGGATGTTATTAAATCTTCTGAGCGAGGAGAAGGACAGAGACTTATTGCAAGACGATTTTCTTGTAGTAAAACGCAAGTCCACAATATCATTGTTAACAAAGAAGAAATAAAGGAGCTTTGGAACAATAATGCAAATAAAAAACTAAAACGACTAACAAATCAGTAGTTTAAACTTATCAATGAGTATGTTCTAGAGTGGTATGAAAACAAAGTGCTGCGAGGCTTTCTTATTAACGGAGAATTGTTGAAAGCATCAGATAAGAAGATAGCTATTAGTCTAAACAACAATGTGTTTAAAGTTAGTAATGGCTGGTTGGAGAAATTCCTCAAGAGAAACAATATTACTTTGAGGGTTTTATCAGGTGAATCTGCTTCCGTAGAACCATCTGTGCTATCAGATTGGTTTTCGAAAATCCCAGATGTTATTACAAACTATGAAAAGAAAGATATCTACAACATAGATGAGACTGCTTTATTCTATAAAATGTTGCCAGGGAAATCTTTGGGTCGTGCTGGAGAAAAAACATATGGAAGTAAAATATCCAAACAAAGAATAACAATCATGCTTTGTGTTAATATGTTGGGAGAAAAAGAGCCACCGGTCATAATTAATAAATCTTTAAGGCCTAGGTGCTTCAAAAACATCGATATGTCTAAAATGGGTGTTGAATGGCATGCAAATAGAAAGGCTTGGATGACCAGTACAATTTTCAAGGAATGGTGTACCAAGTTCAATGAGAAGCTTTTAAAAGAAAAGAGAAGAATCCTGATAGTATTGGATAATGCAACGTGTCATCCTAAAATGGATTTAAGCAATATAAAATTTGCATTTCTTCCTGCAAATACTACCAGCAAATCTCAGCCTTTAGACCAAGGTATAATTAGATCTTTCAAGCTGGAATATCAAAAAAGAATGCTCTCTTCATTATTGTCGTTTTATGAAACAACTGCCAATGTAGAAGAGTTGTTGAAAAAAATCAATCTCTCTAATGTTGTTGAGTTTGTAAAGGAGTCTTGGAATGCTGTTAAGCCGTCGGATATCACGGTTAAACCAGATATTATAACTGAGATCGAACAAGACGTAACAGATTTAGCTAAGAAGCTTGATTTCGACTTTGACCTTAGTGAGCTTGACATTTCTCTTGAACAAAACTGTTTTGAGAGTGACTGGGAAGAAAAACTGATTTCTTCTTACACTAGTTTGGATGATGCATCAAGTGAGGTTTCTGAACCAAACGAAGAAGAATCTGATTTACCAAAAATTGATTTAAAAACATCTTTATCTTATATTCAGCAGATTAAGAATCTTGGAATTGAACTGGGTGACAATAAATTAGTTGACATAATGTTTCAAGCTGAACAAAAGTTGACGAATATGATAGTTTTTGATAACAGTGATACCAAATCGAAGAGACAAACAACATTAGATGAGTTTTTTATAATAAAATCTTCAATTTAAGTCTAGTTTTCTTTATAAAAATAAAATCCTCTCTAATAGGACCACCTCTAGTAAAGACCACTTTTGGTCCGGAACCAAGGGTGGTTCTATTAGAGAGGTTTCACTGTAATTGATGTTTATTTTTGTGTAAATTTTGTGTAAAATTTGTGTGTAAAAAAGTTTTTATTATATTTTTACATTGTTTTTGTATTGTTGAAAATACCAATAACTGTTAAAAAGCGTTTTTAATATGTAACAAAAATTTAAATAGGAATAATAATTCCAATAAAAATAATTTTTTAAATATAAAAAAATTTAAGTTAAAAATAATAATTATATAAGAAGAGTTATGCCTCCCCAAACGGAAATCAATTGGACGATGTACTAATGAAGCACGAAGGAAGAGTTATTACGAGTTTCAGAAACAGGAGTGAAACGAGAATCAAGATTGGAAAACAATCGATTACGCACTGTCCAAGCCGATCAAATGAAATAAGTGACCAACGGAGAGCAAGACTGGGAACCAATCGAGAACGCAATGTTCAAACCAGACGGACAATGCACGCTGATTTGAATTTTGATGCGTTCCATTACAATGTTGATTATGATTTCAGTCTTCATCGTAGTGTCATTATTGGGAAAATGGGCAAGTTCTGTGAATTTTGCCGTGCATTAAAATTCAAGACTGAAACTCCAAGATTGGGCTGCGCAGGTGGAAAAGTGAAATTACCAGAATTACATTTACCACCGGAACCATTATCAATGTTAGACACAATTAAATTCAAATCTTCTTCAAGCATTTATTTTTTATAACAACTTCAAAATTGTGCCGTATACTAGCGTATTTAAACACCGAAGCGTGATAATTATTAATACTAATGTAATTACTGGTCATAAATTTAATTGATTTAATTTAATATAATTTAATATAATATGATATAATTTAATATAGAATTTAAATATAAAAATTTAACAGAAATAATTATTTCTACTAACTGATCTCACTTCTAACATTTAACTATAATAATTTTATATAAAGATTTACTAACTCCTTACAATCAACATTGGTGTCAGATGACACAAGCCAGTCGTAACATTTTTTGGCAAACATACGCAAGTAAAATTCATGTTTCGGTGCAACAAAAATCATAAATGAAAATTACGTGCCAAGGTTCAAAGCCCAAGGGCAAATTTATCATCCCACTGGATCACTTCTACCACTGTCAGATTCAGATCATAAATTCCTCCAAATTTATTTCATGGTAACAACTGATGAACAAATTGATCAAAGTTGTTGAATCAATACCATCACTAATCGACAAATTGTTGCTGCATTACAAAGTTTATTGGATCAACACTACGAATTAGTTCGTCTGTTCACGACAGCACTCAAGCGAATGCCAGCTGATAATTATATTCTTGTCATTAGACCTGACAATTCACCAGCTGGTCAACACGAAAGACAATACAATGCACTAACAATCATATTTGGCGTTGAATTTAACTCGCGTGATATAGTTCTTTGTCGCAGAGATGGTAATATTCAGCGAGTCTCCGAAACTCATCGCTCATATATTGCTTTGCAATATCCAATGTTATTCTGGAAAGGAGAAGATGGATATCATTTCAATATCAAAATGAAAAATCCACAAACACATGAGGAGACCATTCAGTAAGTCAGTGCAATGAATTACTATTTGTGTCGATTGATGATTCGTGAAAACCAACACAATCACATTTTGAATTGTTGGCAATTGTTCCATCAATACATCATCGATATGTATGCAAAAATTGAGACGGAACGACTACTTTTCATTCGATTAAATCAAACCAAACTTCGCTCGGAAGAATATATTCATTTACGCGAATCAGTTGCTACTGATAGCAATTCCAATGAAATGGGAAAAATCGTCATACTTTCATACATTCACAGGAAGCTCACGGCACTTACATGAATACTCATAAGATGCAATGATTTATGTTCGTGCATATGGACGTCTAGATTTTTTCATAACATTGGCATGCAATTAAACAACTTCTGTTGCCTGAACAATCGTCTTCCAATTGTCATGAGATCATCACACGTGTATTCAAACAAAAGTTGAAGTTTATGATGAATTTCATTGTCAAACATCATGTTTATGGGGAGACACGCTGTTGGATGTACTCCATTGAATCGCAGAAAAGAGGATTACCGCATGCACACATTTCGATCTAGTTGATCGATAAAATTACACGACACAAAACTGATGAAGTCATCTCAGCAGAAATACCAAATGTCGACCGTGATGAATCAAGACGAAGTTATCAATTACCCAACAGAATTCTTGAATTCACTGGATTTGCCAGGTATTCCACCGCACATTTTAATATTGAAAATTGGAGTGCCTATCATTCTTCTCCGAAACATCAATCCACCACAACTTTGTATCGATACGAGACTTTCGGTAAAAAAAATTATGGAAAATGTCACCGAAGTCACAATTTTGAATGATAAATTCAAGGGTGAAGATGAACTGTTACAACGTATTCCAATGGTCCCAAAAGATATACCATTAGAATTTAAACGTTTACAGTTTCCTGTCCGACTCGCAAACAAAGACTATAAACAAAGCACAAGGATTATAGCTGCAAGTATGTGGAATAGATTTGAAGAATCTGTGTTTCTCACATGAAAAACTGTATGTGGCCACATCAAGCGCGAGAAAACTTTCCGATTTATTCGTATACACACCAGACGAAAAGACAAAAAATATTGTATATCTGAAAGCAGTGCTTTTTTTCTGACGGAACGCTCTGGAACGGCATTCCTGCACCTTTTTTCGATGAATGATTTTAAAAAATTGACATATGTTTTGGTTTTTTTTTCATATTTCTATTTCTGACATTTCAAATAGTCAATTACAATAAAATTTAAAGTAGTAGTCGTACGCCAAAGCGAGTGAATCATAACTCCGTGCTTCCTATGTGTTATTACTAATATATAAAACACGCTCACGGTAAATATACGCCATTAATATACTACGTCATTAAAATCGTTTCCTGTCGTCGGTAATAAGTGTATATTTTGTGTCCTGCATAATCATTTTATTTGTTAGCTAATTTCAGCGTCAATTTTTACATATAAAGGAGAGTACAGATACGTTCCGGCACCTTTTTTTCCAGAAAAAAGCACTGTCTGAAAGCGTTCGAATAAATAAATAAATTATATTAAAATGAATAAATAAATTTCCATTTGTTGTTTTAATTTTTGTGTACTTGAATTTCCTTTCTTTTAAGATCGCAGCAACGCGCGACGGGCAAGCTAAGTAAATTTAATAAAAAAATCATTTTAAAAACAAATTATTTGAATATACTAAAAGTAAATAATAACTTTTCGCGTTTAGCTTCAGAACCAAAGCAGGATAAAAGTTTGGCGTGTGAGCAATATATTTTGAAAGTCTAAATAATCCTTTTTTTGTTATAATGATATATTAAATTAAATTTCAATAAATTTGAAACTATTTATAAGCGTTAGCAGCCAGTTTTTATGGATTTTTTAGTTATACATAATATACGTTTATTATCCAATAATGTTTAATGAAGATGCCTAAAGAAAATAAATAATATGTTGTAAAAATACTGAAAATCATCACAAGGTAAAATCTTTTATTGTCATAGAAACAATTTATGATATTTACAGTTTCAGGTCACTCGGATATGTGGAAGCGGATCAAAAATAAAAGACAAGCAAGTGAAATTAAATAAAATTATGTAAAAAATTAGCTAATTTATTAATTATGTTTCCTATGTACTGATAAACCTGAAAGATTTTAAACAAATTTAGACAAATTAAAACGCTAGAATCATTCCCCATTGTATTACTGACCAGATATTTCACCAAGACACATATTGCATGACAATTATCGCAATCTCGTACGTTTTCCTAATTTCATTTTTCATTGATATGACTGACAGCAAGTCAAATCAGTAATTCTATGTAATCCTAATAACTCCAAATCGTATGTTGCTTCGCTTTTAATGGTAACTCACAGCTATATGATACTCTAATGTGTGGGTGTCTAACCTTTTGCAGCATCTGGATCACATGGTAAATTTGTTGAAAGCAGGCGGGCCGTATAAAAGAGTCAACCACATTTAAAAGTTTAGCTTCATTATGAAAATGAAAATATATATATATATATATATATATCGGGTTTTATTTTTCAAGTCGGTTCTTTCTGACTCCTCGTGTTTTTATTCAACAAATAAGTCGAAACTCAACACATAATAACTTATTCAATTTCAATCAAATTATAACTTCTCACTCTATTTACAACTTCCGTTCAATATAAATATAACTCTTTAAGGTAGATAACGCGAAGATCAATCACCTTATATGGTACGATGATTAAACTTTTTCCTATTACTATATTTCATTTTCTGATCACTAATCGCCTGATTCTCCGAGCTTCTCTTTGCTTCTTCGACCAACTGACTGTTTCTGAGCTCTCTTTTTATACTGTTTTTGAGAGAGCAATTATCTACAGAATTGCAATTAATTATCTCCCGGTAATCCTAGATAAACATTTGAGAGTTTCCAAATTATTTTAATTTATTTGTTTTAGATTGGCGCTCGGAAAATTCCCTCTCTTATCTGATCGATCGGGTATCACTGCGTATCGGGGCTCCCATTGGCTCGGACATTAACTTCTCATTAACTTTCTCTGTCAACTATAATCTATAATCAGAGGTGGATTTAGAAACTTTCCACGAGGAAAGTGATTACGGAACATTTGTCTACGTGAGTGGTGGATATTTTAATAATGACCATAAACTTTGTTAAAATTTATACTGTGTCGTGAGTAAAATACAAGTGACGTTGTTCACGTTAAAAGTACACATCCTGTCAAAAAAAGGTGATAACAAACACCAGTTGCAAGGAAATCCGTATGAAATATTTAGTCTAATGGGAAAGTGGTCCAGCTGCATGACGATCTGCTAACACGCTTAATCATTTTTCTAACAAAGTAACTAAGGGGAATCACTCTCATATTCCCCTCCATTGAAATAGACCTTCGTTATCAATTTAACTCTTACAACACTCCTGGGATATTTTATATTCCAAACATTTTTGAAAAATTATTTCTATGTCATCTTTATCCCAAATTCAATGTAATATGTGTGTTCCAGTAGTTTATGGTATTATGCGAATGTTGTTAAGTTGGTAGTACAGTACTTGTAATATGTATATAGTATTGCCAGTCGTATTTTTATTCCATTTCCTATAACAATAAAAACAGAACATAAAAAATTAATCATTTTCTGAAGAAATAAAATTCAGTGTTGAAAGGGTTAAGATTTTTAAAAATCTATGTTTTGTAAACCTAAATCTTTAGTATTTTTTTTAAACTTATTTCTCGTCATGCTCCTTTTAATAATTCCCAGTTATAAATCACAGCAACAATTACTCCATCATGCCCGTCTCTGTCTTTGGTTACTTCGAAAATAACATTATCTATTAAATAACACTATATCAATAACATTCCTAAGAACAATTGCCAACTGTTTGAGATAGTCTTTATCGAGTACCGAAAATTTGTGGTCATCCTTATAAATTTTGTCAATTAATAATAATAAATAATTTTAATTAAAAATATTAATCATTTCTCGTTATCTTCATTCTAGATACCTGAAAATTGTTTACCTAAAATTCGAATTAAATAAATAAAAAATATTCATTTATTGTCCGAAATTAAGATAAATAAAATTAACAATGATACTAAGATATTGTATTTATTAAAATGCTTGACTATGAATCAGTAAATATATCGATGTTTTTTTTGATATTCACGAATTTTCGGTACTGCTAATTTCAAGTGATTTTGATCGAAATCTTTACTGATTCATAGTCAAGATTTTTTATAAATACAATGTCAATTGAAAAGAAATCAGTGTTGAAAATTGGATAAAGTTCCTATG
Source organism: Schmidtea polychroa (assembly GCA_959609185.1). Classification (NCBI taxonomy): domain Eukaryota; kingdom Metazoa; phylum Platyhelminthes; order Tricladida; family Dugesiidae; genus Schmidtea; species Schmidtea polychroa. The sequence goes on along the minus strand of CAUHTR010001626.1, from coordinate 45,874 downwards.
ATACTAAGATAATAAAGAATTTTAACGATAAAATTAATAAAATTAATATTATTCCTGGACATACACATAATTGTCCTAACTAAATGGAAATTCAATCACGGAATATTCATTGAAAAAAAAATTAATTTTCTTTGAAGATTCGATTTTTGTCAAATTTAACAAAATCTACATTTATTAATTAATGTTGATATATAGTTTCAAGCGTCATTTCTTTCTCGTCAAAGCGAACTGAACGTCAAATAATGAAGTATTGAATTACCATGCTACTTTCTGAAAGAGAAGGCGAAAGAGATCACCTGTATTTGCAATATAAAAACGAGGACAGTTTCCCCATCAAACAGACAAAAGTAATTGCTTAGTTTATGCAACTAATGAAAATTAGGCTTTGCTCACGCATATTTTTAAAATATTAATTGAAATATTTTATAGGCAATTCAATTGAGTTTTACTTTATTAATCGTTTTCTGTGAGGAATTATTCTCGCCGATGTCTGCTAATCGATCGGAAATATGAATTCTGATAAATCGATCAAAACCAATTCTGATGAAAAAACCAATAAAACTCGTTCCGGGACATTGAGTAGCTGTTTGAGACTTCCAGATTCAATAGAAGACCGAATTAGAAGTCCAAGTAATGCTAGCTCCGTAACTTTCAACGGTTCCTATCCATTGCTAGATGAGCCAATCGGAAAGCTAACTATTAATCGTAAAGCTATTTTTGGTCGCCGAACGAGTCGGTCTTTGGATTTAGATATTCCACATATTATTATTGGACCGCAGCTAGACAAAATCAGTGACACTTATCTACTCGGAGTTCCGGATTCGGAAAATGCAGTTTCTGAAACTCAATGCCCAGAAAAGACCAGTAGTTTTAAAGTTCCGACGAAGAAAAATAAAAGTGGAGGTCTATCGCTGAAATTTCGGCATTCCATGAAAAACCGAAGTAACATTCAAAAACTTCAACAATTCGGCTCGTTGAGAAAATTTGCTTCGTCTCTTCAATTTCGAGAGCCGTTTTCGAAAATTGGTTACAATCAAGCCGGAAATCCGATAAAACGCCATCGGGATATTCAATCTGATGAGCTTTCCCTGAGCGACCAAAGCACAAATGAATTTATTGGAGGTGGAGTACCAGGATTTAGGCATCCTCGTGCGAGCACTTCAACATATCTCAAAGAACAACTGTTTGCCTTTTTTGAACCATCCGACAATAAATTGGCCATGAAGTTATTTGGAAACCGGAATGCATTGATGAAAGAAAAGAAGCGACAGCAGCAACAGGGACATTGGATAATCCATCCTTGCAGTAGTTTTCGGTTAGACTAAATTTTTTTTCTTTAAAATTTTTGAAATTTATCGCCTAATTTTGGGTTAATTTTCTGACAAACAATTTGATTTATGCGTATTAATGATATCTGAAATAGCATTTAATTTGTCATCAAATATACATCAATTTTATATTTCCCAACTGATTTTTCTTCAGAAAATTTAGTTATGAATAATAAAATTGATTATTAAATTAATAATTAATTTTTAATTAAATTTTTAATTAATTATTTTATTCATTTTAATGTACCAATGAGAAAACAACATCTTGATTCTTTAATTGATTGAATTTAAATAAACAAAATTTTAAATAACAGATCAAATATGAAGAAGTTAAAAACTTTTAATAATTTTAATGAATCAGTTCATTTTTAAAATTTTATTGCATTCATTTTTATTGATTTTAATGAAGTTTTTCTAATGTCTTTAATATAGGGGGGCCCAGTGCGATTGCACTTGTTGCACTTGCAATAGTGCGGCAGTGGCTGTATAAAAGCAACGTCAGTTTTTGACATTGAGCAACGAAATAATACTAATTTTAAATTTAATTAAAAATGCAATATCAAGGACATTGGTTCTCAACTTTTATACATTTTCAGAAAAAGAAAGTTAAAAGGCAAAAATAAAATTCAAAATAAATGAAAACGAAATATTATTTCAACAAAGCTTTTCTTAAATTCTAATATTTGGTACAAATCATTAAAATTTTTTATATAAAAATAACAATTAATGTAAAAAATATTATTGACAAAATTTTGTTATTTCTTTGATATTCGACATTTTGTCTAACAGATCAGGTTTCAGTTCATCCTAAACATTTTCCCATTCTTTATCCTATTTGCTTTTCATGTTAGCATGGTCGGATTTCCGCATAAACAAAATAAACGGTTGTTTATATGCCCAAATAAAAAAATTCCACGTAAAGATGTCGATTACTTTAGATTTTATTTGTCAAAATTATAAGACTTAGCCCCTGACATAACGAGTTTGTATTTAAGTTTTATTATATCAAACTGCACAAAGAACGATAAAAAAATAAAAAAATATATGCGCTCGTCCATGTCTAAGGAAAAATATGTCGACTAAAGTGTTCTAAGTATGAAGCACAATAAGCTGCGAAATCTTTGCTCCATCGGTATTATCAACCAATTTTCGACTGTCAAAAGTAGAAACAAATGTTTTAAATATTTTAATGTAAATGAGTGCATTTTAAATAGGAAAGACAATATATCTATTTTTAACTTTCTAAGCAATTTTTTCTTTTCTGCATATGTATTTATATTTGTTATATATAAAGAGATAATAAAAGTGTATTTTTTAGATTTCTTTGTACTTATAAGCTCCGCAATATCTAAATTCGGTCCAGTATGTTAGTGAGAGTTGAAAATTTTATACCTGATAAGAACAACGTAATGCATTGCAGTTAAATATTTATTGTGCTTTTAAATAACTTCAAATATTCAATTCTTATATATAACATAAGAAAAAATCAATAATCTTACATTATAGAAACATACATACTTACTTTGATTTTACTATGATGTTCTCATTGATAGGTCAATGAGATACACCTTACACTATAGAAATCTAAAAAGTGGTAGAAAAAATAAATACTGCACACAAACACGAAGTATACTAAAAACACATGCAAACTTTCGATATATAGAAATGCACCGCTGAGATACGTTTCTATAATAACTTTATTTTAAACAATTTTGAGAAAAAAGATCACTGAAAATTTTTTAAATGTATTTTTAAAGAAACTACGTTAAATTGTCACGAAAATGACAAAATATCATCGTAAGAATTATTTTTGAGTTCAGTTAAGTTGAGTTAAGTTAAATATTCATTAGAATTTATGATATTTGTTTTAGAAATATTTTAGAAAAATACATTTTTAGTGATTGATTTAATTATAATTAAAAATATATTTGATTTACATTATATCAAAATAATTTCAAAATTATAATTATAAAATAAATTACATAAAATTCCTTAAAATCAAGTAAAAATAATTTATAATAAAAATTTTGACTAAAAGTAATATTTAAGAACTTGAATACTGATCTCATATCTATATGGATCAAAATTCAAACCCTAAAATTTATTTAAAATTAAACATCTTACCTGAAAGCCAATTGATGACCAATTGATGTACACACTAACCACCACTATAGAAAATGTATCTCAGTGGTGTTTGACTTTTAGTTGATAGTGTGTGTAAAGAAAATCAACTTTGAGAGCTCTACCTTGTCCAGTGACTTTCCAACAAGGATTTCATTAAGTATTATAGAGCACAATATAAATTTAACTTGCTAAAAGTTTGTTTTATGTGAGTTTTTGCATAATGTTGTGTTTATGGGTCATACTAAAAAGAATTCGTATTTGTTATGCAATTTACATTTAAGTAAAAATTCTTGAAAGTTCTTGTAAAGTATTCTCGAGAATGCGCGTCATCGCATGAAATTAATTAGGTACATAATATTTTACTTGATTGCACCTTTGAGCTCACAAAAATCAATAAAGAAAAAGAACTATTTTCGGTTTAATAATCGAGATTTAATTTCAAAACATCAAGAAAAATCAGTTAACTCGTTCTGAATTAATCTTAGATACAATTATCTGACAATATCACAAAAAGATTTAAGTATGTTATTACAATTTTCTTCATCTAATTTGTGCGAATTCGGATTTTCGACTTTGACTAACAAAAATGAAAAAAAGGATCAAAACTTTTAAATCTGGATCACGAAGTCAGAGTATCATTACCATTTATACGCTTAAATATAAATGAAGTTATCAAAAATTATTATTAAATAAACATTTTGTTTACTTTGTAATACAATTTCATTATATATTTCATAGAAAATTATTATTGCATTCTAATTTTACAAAATATATTATAAGTAATTATTTAAGTAATTATTTACCAACTAAAATGTTCTTAAATTTTTCTTAATAACAATTAAAATGGCATTTATTAATTTTACATTTATAATTGGCATTTATTAATTTTACAAAATATATTATAAGTAAATTAATTAATTAACCAACTAAAATGTTCTTAAATTTTTCTTAATAACAATTAAAATGGCATTTATAAAGTTAAATCCCCAAATCCACAAAACTTAACAGGTTAGTTTTACTTTTGTATGTTTCGTATCCAAATTTGACCGTATCTTCTGGTTAACAAAAAATTTGATAATTTTTTTAATAATTTTGCCTCAATATTGGTTAAGAAGTCGGATGTTTAATTAAGTTAAGTTTAATGCAAAGAAAATTTTATTGACAATAAATATTGGGAAGAAATGGGAAACCGAAGCCATTAAATGCAAAATATTTCGGAGAAATTTCTCTCAATACTAAGGCAATAAATATAAATTCTTTAATTCGATTAAAAAAAATAAATTCTTTATTTGTTTAAAATAAATATACAAGAATATTTTGAACGGTTTCTGATTATTTGTGTAATATTTACGTAATAACAATATGTAACATCATTTTATATATATATACAATATATAAAATTTCAAAATTGTCTTCATAATAAACGGATACAATATGATTGCACTTTTTATATTGTATTTATTAAAAAGCTTGACTATGAATCAATAAAGATATCAAATACATCAATATATTTACTGATTCATAGTCAAGCTTTTTAATAAATACAATGTCAATGAAAAAAAAATCTGGTGAAATATAATTTCTGCTTAAATGAAATTTGTCTGTTCGAATTTTAATCATGGAAATTACAAATAACACGAAAAATACAATTAATTTAATGCAAGTAGTTGATGTATTTGAACTATATTTAAGGACTGGAAACTAGATCTGGTCTTGAATAGAGTAGTGTAACTGATAAAGTTCTTCAATGCGATTAAAATAGTAGTTAACAATAAATATCCTGAACGATGCAATAGTAATCAATTTTTGAAAACATAATAATAAAATTACCAATTATCATTATTATTATTATAGCCAGTCCAATCATTGATAGTGTGAATTTGATATGTATAATCATTGTATTTGTATAATCATATGAATAATCATTGATATGTGTGATATAAATTGTGAATGTGGTCTATTTCGGTTCTTGCTTAGATTGTATGTAGATCTTGGTTATGAATATATATATATATATATATATATATATATATATATATATATATATATATATATATATATATATATATATATATATATATATATATATATATATATATATATATATATATATATATATATATATATCATCTCCGTATTGGGATTTGGCGTTTTTACTGATATTATTATTATTATTATTATTATTATTATTATTATTATTATTATTATTATTATTATTATTATTATTATTATTATTATTATTAAAGTAGCAGTAGTAATAGTAGTAAGATAAGATAATTCTAACAACCCTAACAAATGGATAAATGTATTAAAAATATGCGTTATTCATTTATCAATGTGACCTAGACATTTAATAGTTTTACTTTCATTATGCTCATTTTTTATAATTTATCATTTAGTTCTAAAAGGTCATTAAAGGTCATAATCAAGCTTTAATTACAATAATATTAAATATTTAATAATAATCAAAATAGAAAATTAAAATTAAACTTTATTAATTGAGAAATTAGCAATATCAAAAGTCAATATCAAACAAACAGATCAATCACCGTTTAATTTTTAATACAGTAAAATTGAAAAAATAAATATTTTTTCATTTTTATTATATATGTTACCCGGAAAGTATCAAACGTTATTATACTTAAAACTTTTCTCGAAAAAAAATATTTCAATTAAAATTTTTTTTACATAAACAACATAAAATTTCAGGAAATGTGAAAGGATTTTTCCAGTTAATTTAATTGAAGAATTGACTTCCCAGTCGGAAATTGTCTCTTTGATGAAATTGACTGAGGCATAAATTTTTAATTTTTTTAAATCCATATGAAAAACGCAATCATTCGAAAAAATGAAAACTGAAAATAATTTGATATTAATAAAGAAAGTTGTCATTATTATTATTATGTACCATCAATAGCATAATTTCATTTAGCACAAATATATCTCACATTCTATTTATTACAAGTCTTCGGTGTTGCCTTTTTCAAATATTATTTTGAAAATTTGTCTATTTGCAAGCTCATTTGAAACAAAATATATATTCTCTAGAAATTCACTGATATTTAATGTTTACTTTCCTTCTCTCCAGAAGTATGAATTTTAAGCAAACATAAACATAAGAGTATTTAATCTTTTGAGTATAGAAAGTTTTGGAAAAATTATTTACCAAGAATATTTCTGAAAATATTAGTTTTCATAACTAAATAAATAAATGGATTCTTTTATGTATCATTTATCCGGGGTTGTCATCAATTTGCGAAATAGAGAAGCTTCTTTATAATATAATTTATTAATATTTTTAATGACTCTGTGGTTAAGGTTGTTAAATAAATTCTGTATGAGGAACTCTCAATAAAGGTTTCAAAGAGGGTTTCATTAACTACTTTAGACTTATTTAAATTTGGATTTCTGCCAGTCTCTTCAAAAATTAATTGCAATATGATTTTGAATGATTCTTTTTATGTGAAAGCAATTTAGTTAAAACTCGGCTTAGAATAATAATAATAATAATAATAATAATAATAATAATAATAATAATAATAATAATAATAATAATAATAATAATAATAATAATAATAATAATAATAATAATAATAATAATAATAATAATAATAATAATAATAATAATAATAATAATAATAAGTATAAAATGATGATTGCTTGGTAGCAGCATTTATTATTTAAAACAATAAAATGATAATTTAAGCCTTTTGCTGCAAATAATGTATTTAATGAAAGAATTTTCGACTATACGATAGTCCTTGTCAATCTCCTGGAATTTAGCAATGTTCTTCCTCAAAATACCCTTCAATCTTTCTTTTATTTCCTTTCTCTTAATTCTCATTGGTTGTATTTACAACCAATGAGAATTAAGAGAAAGGAAATAAAAGAAAGATTGAAGGGTATTTTGAGGAAGAACATTGCTAAATTCCAGGAGATTGACAAGGACTATCGTATAGTCGAAAATTCTTTCATTAAATACATTATTTGCAGCAAAAGGCTTAAATTATCATTTTATTGTTTTAAATAATAATAATAATAATAATAATAATAATAATAATAATAATAATAATAATAATAATAATAATAAAAGTCTTCAATAATAATAAAAAAAAGAAAAAAACATCGTCTATTGCATCACGTGCAATGTATGCAATGAAATCTACATTGGAAGTACCCTCAGGACATTGCACCAAAGAGTTAAAGAACATCTAGATCCTGGTGGAACATCCTCGTTGGGCAGACATCTCCGGCAGTGTCAGCCAACAGAGGAAAGAAAAAATATTTCAATAGAAATCATAGCTAATGGAAACATCCAAAAGAAAAATGTCAGAATCAAAGAAGCAATTCTCATCATAAACAGACAGCCAAAGATCAACACTAAAGAAGAAATCAATGAAATCATGAATTTGATCTGTTGTCATTGACTTTGAGAATAACTGACAATATACAAAGAAATTAAAAAAATAAGAATAAATTAAAAAGTAATAATTAGAATAATATAGAAAAAAATTTTAAAAAATAGGGTTTGAAAATCAAAATTGACACATTTATTGAAATATTTAAATAGCATATATAAGTAGTTATTGGAGGCTTTATTTAAAATATTTTCAAATATTTTATTAGGCTTCTAGAAGCTAATTATAGAAGCTGTAAAAAATTTAAAAATTTTAGTTTGTGTCATTTTGAAATTTTAAATGTAAAAATTATAAAAAAATTTTAAAAGTTTTTAGTAAAACAATTCATTATATTTACAACCAATGAGAATTAAGAGAAAGGAAATAAAAGAAAGATTGAAGGGTATTTTGAAGAAGAACATTGCTAAATTCCAGGAGATTGACAAGGACTATCGTATAGTCGAAAATTCTTTCATTAAATACATTATTTGCAGCAAAAGGCTTAAATTATCATATTATTGTTTTAAATAATAATAATAATAATAATAATAATAATAATAATAATAATAATAATAATAATAATAATAATAATAATAATAATAATAATAATGATGATTATTTCATTAGTTTTAAATTTATTTCTATTTGAGGTTTAAACCATGTCCAACATACAATTATTTAATTAAATTATTTATCATACTACTAAACTAACTGTCCATTAGCAGCCACATTTCCCCTTAAATTTATTTACCACGACTATTAAGTAAAATTTCAAATCAAAAAGCTAAAATTATTTATTAAAGTTTTAAATATTTAACAGTTTTCAAAGAAATTCTTGGCCAGAAATCTGAGATTTCTTATTATAAATGATTTTCTATCGAATTCTAGATGGAAATTTATATATCCTGATAAAATTGAATTGAAAAATGTCATTTGAAATCCTGAAACTGTACACCTTCTCTAATACATTTTATATGATATTATTAAATGTCTTAGAAATGCAGAAAAATTGGTGATGAAAACCCACAAAAGCAGTAAATCTGCATATAATAATATACAATAGCTGTCATAAATTATGAGCAGTTGGTAATATAAAAGTTACATTTTCATTAAATTTACATTTGTAAAGTTTTTTACTATATTTTTAATATTTTAATGTTAATAATATTTTTAATGAAATGAAAATGTCTTATTTATTATGAATTTTGGGCATTTATGATTTATCTTTAAAATTGTAAGATTTATTAAATTTATATTTAATTACATTTATAAAAAACATTTCTAAGTGCTTCTTAAAATGTTTCCTTTAGCTAATAATTTCAGAAAAATATATTTTATGTTATTTTAGTAATTTCCTACTATTTCCGTGACTTCGATCAATAATTTTTATCAATTTCTGAGTATTTCATAAAGTATAGCTTTAAATTTAATATTCCAATTATAAATTACGTTTTCGATGCTTTCCTTCTACAGTTTTCAATATTTGTGATAATCTAATTTTAGGGTCTAGTTCTTAGCCATAAATAATTAGAATAATCTTGACTTATAATAACGTCGTAAATTAAAAGTTGAAAATCATGACGTATTTGAAACGGACGGATTGATTTAAACTAAATTATATGTATAAAGTTGTGCAACACAATTACGAGGGACGAGGACCAGAAATGGAAAAGGATTATAATAGATTTGTGAAACATAATTGGTTATTCTTGGATTAACAACTAAATGGTTTTTGAAAGACAAATTTCAGCTGCTGACCAAATGGATCTATTCATTATCCCCTTATTGTCTCGTCTCTGATTTATCCAGGTAATCATTTGTTGCCCTATTCTTGCCTTTTAATCTTACTAATTCATCAGTAATTCATAAAATCCTGAAGTTTATGTAATTAACAATAGCTAAAAGGATACCGAGTTATTTTGTAATTAAATTTTATTGTATCGTGCTCAAAATCATTTGGCAGATCTTCGTGATATCTGAGTATCCCTAGATTTTATATTATTACTTTCATTTCTTTTTTGTTAACATAGAGTAGCTTGTTACGATGAATAAGAAACCAACAAGAGGATCTGTCAATCTAGATATTGTGTCTCCTTCTAATATCTTACAAGAAAACATATTGTTAATTTACTTGCTAATTAGGGAATCCAATAACGGGATACCAGTCAATTGTTTACGGTATTAAATACCTCTATTTCGACATTTAATGATTGACTAAAGGACATTTGTAAGTGTATAAAACGCGATTATAGATGTGTGTTACCCAGTAGCAGTGCTTCGGTGTAATTAAAATTAGAAATGTATGAAAAGATGACAAGCACAGAAAATTAAAATTTGTTAGGTTTTATTTCTTTATTTCTCATTCTCTCTACCGGTATTTATTTTTCGTCCGATATTGAATTCCCTATTGCTAATAAATATTTATGTCTTAATTAAGAATGTCTTAATTTGTTGAATTTGCACACATCTATTTTGATGTAGTTTTATTTATTGGAGTCTATAGTGTTAAGATTGCCACCAACCTTTTGATCTTAACACTAAAAGTTTTAAATTTGTTGATGATACCTAAATAATAAAATTAAATAATTACTAAAGTAAACAAAATGAGCGAGGAAAAAATATACCAAATAAAGGGTATGATGCTCCAGTATTTTGAAAAGTAGAAACGTAGGGAAAACATTGAAAAATGGAAAGGAAATGACAAAAAATTAATAAAATCAAAAATTGAAATACGCCAGGTTCGGCGTGAAATCAAAGTNCTTCTACAGTTTTCAATATTTGTGATAATCTAATTTTAGGGTCTAGTTCTTAGCCATAAATAATTAGAATAATCTTGACTTATAATAACGTCGTAAATTAAAAGTTGAAAATCATGACGTATTTGAAACGGACGGATTGATTTAAACTAAATTATATGTATAAAGTTGTGCAACACAATTACGAGGGACGAGGACCAGAAATGGAAAAGGATTATAATAGATTTGTGAAACATAATTGGTTATTCTTGGATTAACAACTAAATGGTTTTTGAAAGACAAATTTCAGCTGCTGACCAAATGGATCTATTCATTATCCCCTTATTGTCTCGTCTCTGATTTATCCAGGTAATCATTTGTTGCCCTATTCTTGCCTTTTAATCTTACTAATTCATCAGTAATTCATAAAATCCTGAAGTTTATGTAATTAACAATAGCTAAAAGGATACCGAGTTATTTTGTAATTAAATTTTATTGTATCGTGCTCAAAATCATTTGGCAGATCTTCGTGATATCTGAGTATCCCTAGATTTTATATTATTACTTTCATTTCTTTTTTGTTAACATAGAGTAGCTTGTTACGATGAATAAGAAACCAACAAGAGGATCTGTCAATCTAGATATTGTGTCTCCTTCTAATATCTTACAAGAAAACATATTGTTAATTTACTTGCTAATTAGGGAATCCAATAACGGGATACCAGTCAATTGTTTACGGTATTAAATACCTCTATTTCGACATTTAATGATTGACTAAAGGACATTTGTAAGTGTATAAAACGCGATTATAGATGTGTGTTACCCAGTAGCAGTGCTTCGGTGTAATTAAAATTAGAAATGTATGAAAAGATGACAAGCACAGAAAATTAAAATTTGTTAGGTTTTATTTCTTTATTTCTCATTCTCTCTACCGGTATTTATTTTTCGTCCGATATTGAATTCCCTATTGCTAATAAATATTTATGTCTTAATTAAGAATGTCTTAATTTGTTGAATTTGCACACATCTATTTTGATGTAGTTTTATTTATTGGAGTCTATAGTGTTAAGATTGCCACCAACCTTTTGATCTTAACACTAAAAGTTTTAAATTTGTTGATGATACCTAAATAATAAAATTAAATAATTACTAAAGTAAACAAAATGAGCGAGGAAAAAATATACCAAATAAAGGGTATGATGCTCCAGTATTTTGAAAAGTAGAAACGTAGGGAAAACATTGAAAAATGGAAAGGAAATGACAAAAAATTAATAAAATCAAAAATTGAAATACGCCAGGTTCGGCGTGAAATCAAAGTATGTATGTTTCTATAATGTAAGATTATTGATTTTTTTCTTAAATTATAGGAAACGTATCTCAGTGGTGTTTGATGTATAAGGCTAATGCTAGGGCGTCTATCATATCCAAAAAATAATTTAAAACATGTTATAAATAATATTTCAATACATGATGTGTAAATAAAATGCATTAAAATTTATTTAGAATTTTTATTAGAATATTCAATAACGGAAAATTAATTATTTACTAATTATTAAATTAATTATTCTACATGCAACCCAAAATATTATTTATAGTTTGGAATGTGACTCATTTTCATCAAAATTGTCTTTTTTCCATTTTCTATCTATTCCTATTTATTCATAACATGAAAGACTTATGAAAGTAATATATCATATTTTGTTCGCTTTTTGTCCTTTAAATAAGGGATTCTTAAACTTTCTTATAAGCGTTTTTATAAACATTTTTATAAAATGATTTCAACCTCGTGCTCCCTAACAAAATGTGTACATGCATGCAAAATAACACACTTGAAATTAATTATATTCATTTAATATTTAATTTATAAATATAACAATAAAGTTCAAAGATATTAAATAAATGGCAATAGGCAATTCAGTTCCTGAATTAATTATATTATTTTCGAATAAATGTATTTTATATAAACAATACTTAAAATTTTTATTTTATCATTCTGTTTTTATTTTCCGTAAATAATTATAATCAGAAATTTTCATTTGTATTTGCACTATTTTTAGAAACTGATCTAATTTCATCAAATAGATTGAATTATATTTCATTTTAACACAATTAAAATGAGATACCTTTTTATTTATTTATTTTTTTAAGAACAAATCGATAATATTTGTAACGAATTTGAAAACAATTCTTCCCATTTCTTAAAAATAACAAAACTGCATACTTTTTATAAGTAATTAGCATGGAATTAAATTTGCAGAACGCAATCGAAACACACTCAGAAAATTATGTTATCTTCGAAACTGAATATTTAAACAAAATAATTTCATTTATTTTCGAAAAACAAACTTCCTCATCGATTTTTTTCATCAAATTTATTCGCAGATTATTCTGCAATAATTATCTGTAATTATGCATTGTTTTGAGTTTATTGGATGGAAAAATGATAAATTATTCATTTAAACAAAATAAAACTAGATAAACTAATGGAGAGCGGGTTTCAAATGTTAGCCTAAAGTTTTAAAGTATACTTGATAAAACTGAAAAATGTAATAAATATTTATTCGTAAAAAATGTTATAGCTAATTTAAATTTTTTTCCTATTGAAAGAGATTTATGAAAATGTTACAGACTTTCAATTGCAATAAATCATTATAAAATTTTATAAATACGAATTCCATCAAAATAAGTGCATCAAAAGTGTAAATTTTATTTTGGAATTAAATGTAAACTTGGGTTTATTTAAACAAAAAATATTATTATTATTATTATTATTATTATTATTATTATTATTATTATTATTATTATTATTATTTAAAACAATAAAATGATTATTGTTATTATTATTATTATTATTATTATTATTATTATTATTATTATTATTATTATTATTATTAAGTGATGATTTCTTGGTAGCAGCATTTATTATTTAAAACAATAAAGTGATAATTTAAGCCTTTAGCGGCGAATAATGTATTTAACCCTTTCCTGGCTGAATCAAGAGTTGAAAATGGTGTCCTAAATCACTTGTTGCTTCTTTCAAATGACAAAAACAATAAAATATTTGGTAAAATACGGGATTAAATGATTTTACATTAAAAGTATAGATCTTCCTTATCGATCATAAATAAAAATATTATACCTACCAGTCCATAGATGTCTATACCTGTGTGAAATCTATCATGATTCCATATGGCATCATAAGCCAGGAAAAGGTTAATGAAAAGATTTTCGACTATAACATAAGATTGCCAAAGACTATCTTATAGCCGAAATGTTTTCCTTAAATACATTATTCGCAGCAAAAGGCTTAAATTATCACTTTATTGTTTTATTATTATTAATAATTATAATAATAATAATAATAATAATAATAATAATAATAATAATAATAATAATAATAATAATAATAATAATAATAATAATAATAATAATAATAATAATAATAATAATAATAATAATAATAATAATAATAATAATAATAAATAATAATAATAATAATAATAATAATAATATTAGTTTATTAAAATGAAACTGTTTACTTAATATAAATATCTTAACAAGGACTTAAAGACAACAATTTTTCCAATTTGATATTTTTACATTTCCAGAAAAAATAGTCCGAGACTTCCCCTCCAATATGAACTTAAAATGAGCTTGATATTAAGTTCATAATTTAGAATTTTTACTAAGTCTATTGGACGTATTAAACTTGGTCTATTCAAACAATTAGTCTTTTTTTAAAAAGATGTCAGTTAAATTATTGTCAATTGTAATGCTTTATAGAAACTTGTCTTTGAACCATATATAATAGTTTTAGACTACTAATCAACCTTCAATTCATTCTTTTCTTTAACTTTTCTATCGTCTTGCCACATAGACTTTTGTTAAGCAGCTTTTCATAGCATTTATCCAAAATATCTGTTGATTCACCCGCCAGTTTCATCTTAGTATCACCTTTGTTTTTAAAAATTTGTTCTTGCTTAAATTTTATGGCCCCATTTCAATTGGTAACTGAAATGTATATTTTGAATACTTCATCATCAATTTCCGATAGTGTACTATAAATCACTTTGAAACTTTAATTTTTACGTTTACATTTCGGAATATTACACAGCTTCATTTTAATATCTTTAGGATCATATACAAATTCTGTCATATCTTACTAATTTTATCGGCATTTTCGTCCATAACATTTTCAGATCCTGAATTATTATCATTTAAACTACATAATCATTAATCAAATATATTAATTAAAATAAAATTACCAATCACGCTAATATTTCTTCGATTTCACTTCATTCAAACAAAGATTTTTCTTCTAATCCTATTATGAATATTGAAATTGCTTAATTTATAAGTAAAGGTAAAAGTAAAACATACTAAAAACTTGTTTATTCTCAGATATTTCGTAAACATTTTGTGTCTATTAATTGTTTACAAAATTTTGTAAAATAAACAAACGAATAAATTGAAATTTGAAGTTAAAGATAAGTTATATATGTTTGGTACTACAAAATAATTGCATGACTACTCCCACGAGCTTTTCCAAATTAAAATTATATTCATTATATTCCAACCAACTTTTATAATTTAAAAATGAAACGCCATTTCTAAAATATTTCAAAAATTCAAAATAAAAATATATAAAAATATATATAAAAAATTATATAAAAAAACAATATAAATTTTGCCCTTTTGAAACAATCTTAAATACTTTTAGAAATTATTATGTATCAATTTATATCTCTATAACAGACAATAACTTATATATTTATGTCGACAGTTTCCTCTCACCTTTCAGCAAAATATTACGAAAATTATTTAAATGCCAATTATGTTCCTGTAACACAAAAAAATTGTCGGAAAAACATGTCAAAAATTACTTGAATATTTAAAAAGTATGAAATGATGGAAAATTATTTTCATTTTCCATAAGGTTTAGAAATTCTCGATTTAATAAAAAATAGAAAATAAATAAATTAAATAATAAATAGGACAACCTTTTGGTTTTTGAGACACAAAAGAAGTATTCATTTAAACAAATTAAAATATATGAATATATTTATTTGGGAACTAATATAACAATAATAAAATATATTTTCTTGTTTAGGAATTAATATACATTTACAAAAATAAAATAGAAAAATTAGATAATAAAATAATTTTAATCTTAAAGATATTTTCATTTATATTTTAATTATTTATTACTACAATCCCCCTAAATCATAATATAATCGTTCTGTGTTTTAATGATTACCGCCTAAAAGATATGAAAATAAATGAAATTGAAAAAGAAATAGGTCAAGGGTAAAAATAGGGAGAAATACATTTTAAATATATTAAATATAGTTTAAATGCCGAAATTTAATGCTATAACCTCTTAAAGATCTTTTTCACAATTTATTTCGTTAACTATAGCAAATACTAAAGTAAAAATAAACCGTATTACAAATCATAAGTTAAACAATTTACAAAAGATATTTCTATGTAAAATAGAGTTTTAAAAATAAACTTACCGCATTAAAAAACATCCCAATCCGTTTCCATTAATTAATTAATTTTGTACAGATATAATAATGCATTGTTTAACCTATTACCTCCCAGATTTTTAAAATTATTATTTTTTTTCAAAATTGCTTTAATATTGATGAGTGCACTTCAAACCACTCGCACAGTACAAAATCCATGTGTCCAAGCGGCTGTGATTGGAAACTGATAAGTGAGGTTATGTTACTAGCATTTACCAACTGCAAGTGTCCAGCGACCCAACTTTTAAAATTAGAACTGTAAAATATACTAATCTCCATTTTGGGATTTCAATAGCTAATTGGTTAATGAATTATCTGGAAAGAAAAGGTTAGTATAACGTAGCCGATTTCCAATAGATATATATAGAATATATAGAATTTGATACTTTAAACTGCGACTGTCAATTATTTTTGCAACATGAATCGCGTTAATGTGGAAGTCAAAATCTATTTGCTTGTACTCATATTTTTCCATTAAATGTTTTCTGGGATATGGTGAACTTTTAACAAAAGGAATAATTTCCCACATTTACCCGCATAGACTTTACTAACAAATTTGAAATATATGAACTAGTCACAAAACTAAATATGAAAATTTATCCTAAAATTTCATGTTGAAATTATCCATTTTAAAAACATATTTTATGAAATAATAGATTTAAAATTTCCACTCCAAAAGTTTTATGCAGTATTTTTCAATTATTATTTTAATTTAAAATAAATTGCAACATAATAAGTTTTAAAAGAATTTGAAATTGTTTTAATGAATACAATATTATTATTATACAATATTATTATTAAGTACGCTAAAATTAATTTATCCGATTCTACTTAGCGCGTAATTATTTCAAAACTAGAAAAAATTTAACTAACACCCTTCGACTAGTTAATCAGGTGTTGGTAGTCAACGGGTTAACCACGTAGAAAATATCACTCATTTCTACTGTAATTTTTTATCATAAGCGCTATTCTAAATGCAAATTTTGATCAAGTTTTTATCAAGGAATAGTGACGCAAAGTTATTATATTAAATGAATATAAGAGATGTAGAAGGTTATTTAATAAAGCTAGACTTTATGTTGAATCCTTTGTGAAAGATAAGGATTTTTAACCAAATATTTGAATATCCATTTTATATAAATTCTACGGTAATATGTGATATTATTAATTTCTAAAAACAAAACAAAAAAAGTTGCATAATTTCATCAAATGAAAATATTGACAAGAGGGAGCAAATCATCTCACTTCATGAAAAATAAAACATATTTTTTGTAAGAAATCCAGAAAGAAAAAAAGAAACTTAATTTTGGATTGCTCAAGCCATTGAACATATTTTTTGATATTACAACGTAAAATCTTTTTAATTAATAAAAGTAAATCTGCTAATGTGAAAAGATATGAGCTTTCAGTTTTAATAATGGGTCATTCTATAAGATTTCTCTATAAACTAATTCAACATTATGAGATAAAATTAAGATCCAATCAAAAGGCTGATAATTCAATTAAAAAAAATTCATCAATTTCACATACTGGCATTATTCTGTGACAAAACTATCTATCGAAAATTTTAATTTTGGTATTTTAATAAAATTTGAAACTTGGAGCAAGGGCATATTATATAATTTATTTATTCTTTTTATTCAATGATTAATTATTTTTCATTATAAAATATAATTTGCTTCGAATTTTCTTTTCTATGTATAAAACGAGACCCTTTCATTTATAGTAAATTAATTATTTTAATTGAATGTCTCTCTGAAAATCCAGGAAAGATTATTCCTTAAACGCCAGGAATAGTATAACATTTTCAATTCCATTAATTCGATGCGATTTAACCGCTTCCAAAATGATTATTTATTTTTCGTAGGTATAAAAATATTGGAATCCGGCGAAAACTTTGATTTCAGTATATAACTATAGTATTTCAAAAGAGTCAACATCAGACGCCTTAAATCATTTCACAATATTTAGTTTATGTAACTGACAGTTCGTAAAAAGAATAAAACAGAAAATAATTTATTGTTTTCTCTTTCTATTATAAATTATGAATAAATTTGGTAATTTGCTGATGTTTTTTGTTTTATTCAATCGATTTTTACAAAGAAGTGTTTGTTTAAAAGAATTAGGTTTTATACACGTATATTTTAAATATTCATCTTTAACCCATTAATATCAAATGTAAGGTAGATCCGAAGATCGTTCCATATCATACATCACTTATCCATTATGTAATAATAAATGTTCGTTTATGAAATTTAATAATATTAATAATAATAATAATAATAATAATAATAATAATAATAATAATAATAATAATAATAATAATAATAATTTTAATCTTAAAGATATTTTCATTTATATTTTAATTATTTATTACTACAATACCCTTAAATCATAATATAATCGTTCTTATTATTATTATTATTATTATTATTATTATTATTATTATTATTATTATTATTATTATTATTATTATTATTAAATAATAATAATAATAATAATAATAATAATAATAATAATAATAATAATAATAATAATAATAATAATAATAATAATAATAATTGATTCGAGTGAATACAGAAAAGAAAATGCATTGGAACTTTAATTTCAATCAAATCATTTACAAAAAACTGTATTCCAATAACAGGATCTAAGATCACTTATCATCAAATTGTGATCAGACGCAATATCTAATTATTCACAAACTGTACGAAATTATTAAAACATGTCCTATTAGTATCACCAATGCTGAATGTAGTTTTTCAACTCTCTAAGGAATTAAAAGCTGGATGAGAACACGAATGACAGTTAAGTTGGATTGGCACTACTTAATGTACACAAAGATATTCAAGTAAATGTAATTGAGAGTTTTGCGAAGTTGGCATAGTTTATGGTCAGAAATAGGACGGTATTTGATCGTCTTCGATCCTCTGACTTTTGTTCTTGATTAATGAAAAAATTCTTGGCAAATGCTTTTGCAGTATACTGTCCTTTGATGATATAAGAATTTCACCTCTAGAACCAGCATACATATGACCCCGGCAGTCTCTTTTAATCATTATTTCAGCTTCGTAAACCAACAAAATAAAACAAAAGTCTTATTTTATCATTCCATGCAACAATATACAAGCGTAAGCCTGCTGTAAGCACTCTAATTTTTTCAAAGTAAACTTGTCGGTCATCATCAACACCAATTAAAGAGAATCAAAGATATACACGACGTTGAATAACAAGATAACTTTCAATCATAGATTTCAAACCATCTTTTTCCTCAATTTCAACTACGAGCTTTTTAACTGCAACTTTAATATACGATATTGGAACTGGAATTTTCTCGACTGCTGGCACCAGACTTGCCCGCCAATTGATACTTGATATTCTTAAAATGTTCTCATTGCAATAATGAAACCACTAGGGCCCTTTATTGTTATTTTTGTTACTACTTCACCGAACCGGTATTTGGTATAGAATGCCGCCATAATAATAAATTATTTTTATATTAGTTTAATTAATTATTATTAAATTAAATAAATTAAGTTATATAAATAAAAACAAGCTAATATTAAATATTTTATGATAATTATAAAGGTAACTATTGAAATCATTTAACTGCATGAAATATGGTTTTTAATAGATTTAAGAATAAATTTAAGGGGGCCAAAATTACCAAAGAAAAATTTTATCTACTTACATATATTATTTATTATCACATTTTTATTAATGTTTGAGTATTACAAATTTAATGAATAATCCCGATTTTTTTTTAAATATTTATTAATTTATTAATGACACTTCAAAGAAACAAAATACAATTGTTTAAAAATATATTAACAAATCAGGATATAAAAAATGTAATTCCTATATCAAATGTAAAGATGTAATGATTGAAAATTTATATTTATAATTTTATAAATTACAAATTTATCAACAATTAATTTGTTAATTTTTGAGATTTCATGGGTGGGTCTTTTGCCTTTAATGATCCACTTAGATCCATAAATGACTAAAAATTACCTGAAATATTTAGGCCCACAAATAACCAATTTAAATGAAAAAGTAATTTCAAATAGTTATTTTTAAGTTTCCAGTAAAGAGGAAATTTTTCTAAAAATAAACAATAATAATAATAGTAAATAATAATAAAAGAATATTTGAAATTAAAGTAGCTTGAATTAATTTCTGTGGAACTTCACATGGGCATTATATTGGAAATCATAGCAATGATTAAAGAGATTATTTTGCCCAATTCGGTAATAAATTATTGTGAAATAATTACAACAAAAGAAACATTTTTCACTCATTTTAGATTAGATTAGTTTCGTAGTAGTTTTAGAAACATTAATAATTTAAACATAATCTGATAAAGAAAGTTTGGAGCCATGAATAATTGTTACATAATTATAATGAATAAAGTCGGGGTTCAGTTATACATGGTATACAGTAAACAATTGCAAAATGTTAGACTATTATTATTATTATTATTATTATTATTAAAATTATTATTATTATTATTATTATTATTATTATTATTATTATTATTATTATTATTATTATTATTATTATTATTATTATTATTATTATTATTATTATTATTATTATATAAACAGTACAAGCTTTGTGATATTCAACTCTATTGCATACTTTCCCTCGTACACTTGAAATGACATCACTTGCAAATTAGCTTGGTTACAGAAAAAATCTGTAAACTTGTAAACATGGCGTATGAAAAATCATAATCACCTCTGCAGAATAAAAAATTAGTCTATACACAGAAACTGTTTACAAGTGCATCCGATTACCTTATAAAGTAATGGTGTAAGATTTTTTTTACAGATATCTAACATTTGAATAATATAAGCAGTACAAGCTTTGTGATACCCAGTGCAAATCCCAATAGTAGACTAGTTTCGAGCATGTGGCTCTCATCAGTACTATGCAGGAGACGCGAAGATTTCTCTTCGCGCCGGGTAAGTATACAATATTGCTGATTCAACTTTTTAGATTCCGATTATAAAGCTTGTACTATTTATATTATTCAAATGTTAGACATCCGTAAAAAACATTTTACACCATTATTATTGTTATTGATATTATTATTATAAATTTATTATTACTGAAATACATTGTACTAAATAATGGTGTATAAATTAATATTTTTATTTCCTTTAATTCAGATTTTATTGGATCTCTTGATGCTTATCCTGTTAATAGCAAATTTAATAATTTTGCCAGTGGCTATTTCATTCTTCAATGACGACCTAAATATGAATCGAATTATTTTCAATTGCATTTCTGACACAATATTTCTTATCGACATCGGAGTGAATTTTCGAACTGGTAATTTTTTCCCATTTACTTTTTTACCTTCTTATAGAATGACAATAATTCTATAAAATTTAATTTAATTTAATAATATTATTACATATTTCATAATGTAACATTCAATTTAAAAATAGATATTTTTTGTATTTCTCAAATTATTTTAAAATCTTTTATTTTGGTTTCTGTTAAATTGACATTAATTTATTTTAATAATATGTAATCAGTATATTAAAACAAAACGAAAAAAATTTTGTTTGTGATTATTAGAATTGTAAAAATTATAAATTTTGTATAATTGTTTAAATTATATATTTAAAACTTTTTAATTTTTGAAGAGGCAATTTCATAAATTCGTGTTAAATAAAGAAAATAATTGATTTACAGTCTTGTTGAGTTTTCAATTAAACAAATATTAAAGTCGGTGTTTTTGACTCCACATGTTCTATAAAAACAATTAGACAAACAATACTCAACGTATAATAGTATTCAAATTCGTATAATCTAAGATTTACAAAACTCCGAATATCGCAATAAAAATGTATATTCTGTGTATATATCTAGCTGTGACCGTTTTGGTTATGCACGCTCTACAACACTACTCACATCTGTTCCTTAATTCTTTGACTTAACTTGACCCTTTTCTTTCCCTCTTCCGTTAATTCTATCTTCTAATTTTAACAATTTCCCGTTATCTACTCTCGTTTTGTTTGTCCCTACTTGAGGCAAAATGCGAATTATTTCTAAGTTTTAGTTCATTTATATAGTTAAAATAATCGCATTGATTAATGGTGTTTTTCTCATTGGTTCACCATGCGTCTCATTTGTGATAATATTTTTCCGTTTTCCCATTACTCATGCTGTCATAATTTAATTCAATGATGTGTTTGATTTTGAATTTTCCATATTCCCTTGGAAATTATAATAATTTTAAATTTAACAACCTCAATAGTCTGAAAAAGAAATTAAAAGAAATTGAAAATTATAGATTTGTATGTTTACTGTGAAAGTTTGGAAAATTTATTATTTTTTAAATGACTTTCAATGTTTAATTTAATATTTAAACACATTTTAGGAAAATATGAAAAATGGTCATTCATACTACTTTGAAATTAGTAAGACTAATGTAAAATATATTAAAAATGTAAATTGGTTAAAAATTAAAAGTCAATTATTTTCAAAAATAACTTTTAAAAATGAATTTTTCTCAAGCCAGCACATTTTTTTGATAAAGTAAATATTGACAGAAAAGTTTTATAGTCAGATCAAAAATTATTCGCAGTAAATACATTTCGTTGAGATTCGATGGGCGAATAAATGTTTTATTTGCTCTTATTTTTTACTGAAAAGCACCTTAGAAAACAAAATGTGAAATAATTTCCATTACAATTTTGTAAAAATATTTCATTATTTATTCATTTTAGTAATTCCTATTTACTAATATATTTTTTGAATCCAAAATATTTTATTTTTTTTATAAACAGATTTACTTAAATTTAAAATTTATTTTTTCCGCATCAAATAAAAATCTTTTAGAAATAAAAATAAAAGATTTTTTTTGCAAATGAATATTTTGTTGATTTATGTAATACATTTTTATTGTTTAAATTTAGTGAGTAACTCATGAGCACATGAAGAATTAAATAATGCACTAAACGCTTTTGAAGAATATATCCGTTACGGATAGGGTATTTATTAGATAAGATAATTATTAGTTTTGTGATGAATTGAAGAATATCGAAACTTGGACAACGTGTATTGAGACATGTAACAGTGAAAGGGCAAATAGGCTGGTCATGACATATTAATTTGTTTTGTATACACTATATAACACACACACATATATATATATATATATATATATATATATATATATATAATATAACTATAATTTTTAGGGGAAAATATTTATTATTTATTATTTATTTAACTTAGTCTGTTATATTACATTTTAGAGTAAGTCCATAAATTTAAATTAGAAAAAATTTACATATCATTAATTTTATATAGATAATAATATAGTTACTGAAGGATTGTAAATCTGATATATCTTTGATATATCCTTGCATATATCTTTAATTATAAGTTATGAGATGGCGCTGGACCTATCATTTGTCATCACCTTTTAAACATTAGATAAAATTTCCAGTCACAGTAAATTATTTGTCTGTGTCCCACAAACATCTTGTTAATAATAAAAACCTCACCTCTACCCTTTTTCATGTCTTGTAGTTTGCAATAAATTTAATCATAAATGTAAAGGTTCAAATCCTGCTCCGAGACAAGTTAATGAGAAATATTATGGATTATCTATAGCACAATAACTGTGCTCTTCTTTTACTGTAGCTTTTACAAAAATGTGCACACTTTCAAGAATTTTGCACATACAGAATTAGTAGCGCAGAAAACAAACAAAAATTAGCGGGAACATTGGAGGAAAGATATATAAAAATATTACTTTTGGGTTTACATATTAAATAAAATTTGTATTAAATTTATAGAGTTTGATAATGTGTTGGAAGGGAAATTATTAGATTTCTAATTCTATATATTCACTGTTTATTGACTTAGACCCAAGAATATTGAAACTATTTACGATACCAATCCTACAAGAGTTCTGATTCATTAATTGCACAAAAATTGAATTGCCTGGGAGAGTTATTTTTTGAATTTCACAAATAGAAAATCTTCTAAAACCTTACTTAATTTTACTTTAACTTTTCTTTCTTTTTTCACATCAAGTTCTCAAGTAACTTCTTCGACCAAAAATGTCAAACCTTAATCCTGATAAGCTTCTAATTTAAATCAACCAAATTTCCTAATGTTTTAATCTAAATAATAACTTTATTTGTCAAAAAATGAATTTTATATTTCAATCGTGATCTTTAAATAATTAAACAATTTTTTAATTAATTAATTAATTGATTGATTTGCATTTTCGCATAAATATTTTGCAATAATTTAAAATTATTTTATGCATTTTGTTTGTAATTTGCCACTTTTTTCCACTTTTACCTCCAAAATATGTTTATTTATAAATTTTTAATTTATTTAATTAATTAGTTTTTAATTAATTTTCAAAATCTATTGGCATCAAGTGCTACAGTGATAAAAGGTTTTATGGTTTTTGATGCATCTGGTAAAGACCATATGTAAAAAGAACATGTTGAAACATCTTTATTTGTATCAAGTCAAGTAACAGTTCAAGTCATGTCCATGAGCATTGCATTACTTTGATCTCGTTGACAATTTGTGAGTGTCGTTTTCTTCGTCTATCCTACAATGAAATATTTATTAACCTCCTCAATAGTGACTTTTTATTTTTTATTAGAAAAAATATTTTATTGAAAATATTTTATTCAGAGCTGTAAATGATGATGGAAAATAATTCTTGTATTTTTAAGACTTTATGTTTAGAGAATACAACATGTACATTTCAATGTACAAAAGGACTCAATACGATCAAAAAAAGATTGACAGTATTGTACATTGTAATGTGCACAGGGTCTGAGGAGGTTAAAATAAGTTACAAAATTTGTTGATCGTATGCACATAATATTATAGTAAAATATTTACACTATATTTTATAATATTATACTATATTTTATGAATATTATTAATAATATTAAGAACATCTGATAAATATTGTAGCGAAATTTGTAATAAAAATAGAAAACATGAGATCGATCTAATATGAAAAGCGATAAAAATAAAAGATAATTGAAAATCAAAAATCGATAAAATGTGAAAAGATAAAAGATTCTACTAAAATTAAATGAAAAATAAAAATAATTTTAGATAATTGATGCGCTACCCGTGACACTGTAAAAGCGAGAGGGATATAAGATACATTAATAAATTTTCTATAATTAAAATAAAATTGCTATTTAAATAAATAATAATTGGAAAAATTAATCCCCTCTGACAATGGACGTTTTCAGAAAAGAATATTGTTTCTCTGTTTTTACCATCAATAAAATATTTCCTGTTCACAGAGTACAGAAATCGGTATTACAATGGGATAAATATAAAAAATAATAATAAAATCTCATTTATAAATTGTAAGTAATATATCTTACTAAATTTTAATTAATAAATTCGAAAAATTATGTTGATTAAAAATATATAAAAGATTTTAAAAGGCGGAAATCAAATAATAATAGCATTTCTGTGTTTTGTTCCTCTAAAATCCCTATATTGTGCCATTTAAGGTTTATAGAATATCTAAGCAAATGATCCTTTTGAAAAATTTAGTTGGATAAAGAAATATTTGTATGTTATAAATGGTGAACTATTTATTTTGAAAATATGTAAATTTATGGGATTCAACCACCAGTAGGAACATCTTCCAACATCCATCCAATACGACAAGAGGGTCCCATAAAATGGAAGGTAAAGTTATTGTTCAAACAATCAAAAACTATCAATCTGAATTCCACGCGAATGAACCCAGGTAGCGCTTCTATCTCATATTATGTGTAGATGGCGTTTTACTGTTTATTTCAGAAGTTATTACATATCTATTATATAATTTATATTCTCAAAAATAAATATGTATTATATTCAGGAATAATAACAAATGATTATGTAGAACAAATTATACTCAAACCAAAACTCATCGCTCGACATTATGTTAAAACATGGTTTTTGCTAGACCTTTTGAGTTCAATACCAGTGGATTACATCTTTCTCATTTTAAACAACCGAGACAATTTGAATCAGCTCGTGCAAGCAGGTATGATAATAATAATAATAATAATAATAATAATAATAATAATAATAATAATAATAATAATAATAATAATATATAATAATAATAATAATAATAATAATAATAATAATAATAATAATAATAATAATAATAATAATAATAATAATAATAATAATAATAATAATATAATAATAATAATAATAATAATAATAATAATAATAATAATTATTATTATTATTATTATTATTATTATTATTAACATTGTTGAAATCATCACTTTATATTATCATTATTATTATATCGAATATAACAAATGAAAAGATTAATGAAAACTTTCAACTAAGGTATTATGTTATTTATAATGTTAAAAAACTGCTATAATAAATGTATTTATCACACTTTCTAATAAAATACGTCTAAAAATATTAATTGAACCTCTGTTTTAATTAGCATAAATTAGTTGCCCTTAGGTTTAAAATTGAATTGAAATATGTCGAATTGTAATTAATAATTGTTTTACCAAAGTCTAGATATATTTCTCAGTTCTTCTCGAACAGTCCATTATGTCTCATATTGAAAATATAAATTTAAATATAGAACTTTTTAGCTTTTCATTTAAATGTGAAATATTGAAATATAATCTCCTTTTTTATATTAAAATAATTGAAATTTTAAGATTTTTACATATTTTTTGCATGATATTTATAATGATTAACCTGCTTATTTATCCCTTTTGATATTCTTGACATAAAATTTATTGACGAATCTTTAAAACCTTTTCTCCTTGATTAATACATATTACTCCCAATTGGGGGGGGGCGTAAATGTCAGTAAATAAATAACACTATTGGTCAAATAATTCCCATATTGAAAATATGAATTTCATTGGACAATTTGTCATTTTATTTCACTGTTATCTGAAAATCGAATTCGCACTATTGAATTGTTTTGGTTTTTTTATATTTATAGAAATAGATAATAATAAAATATTTTTAGAAAGTTTAGTAATTATGTTTATAGTAGTATGTTTAGTAATATATATACTCAATATATATTCCAATACTCAATAGAAGCACTTTGGAATTGATGAAAAGATGTAGAAAATTAATGAAAGAAAAACTATCAATGATTGGATTGGATATATGTGATATAAATTGTGAAGTTGGTCTATTTCGGCTCTTGCTTAGATTGTATTCAGATCTTAGTTTTGAATATATATGTCATGGGTGCAGTGCCACATACATTGGAATGGCTACTCGTCATTTCGGTTCTCAAGTTAAGGATATCTGTCGACTAAGGGAATTGATTTATATCAGTAAACACAATTTTTATAATTGGAATGTTATACAGTTTGCGTAAAGATTTTGAACAAGAAGTTGTGTATTCAACGTTGGAAGGTGGTTTCTAATTCCTGTGTTTTTAACTTCGTGTTTGTTAGTGGATTTCAAATCTTACTTAGATGGTGTTCGAGTCTTGGTTATGAATATTTATGTCATGGATGCAATGTGACATACATTGGAATGACTGTCCGCCACTTCCGTTCTCAACTTCCTAATCACTATCGACTGAAGGAATTTTTAGTTGACCACTTGTGAAAAGTTATTGAAATGTTGTTGATATCAACTTTTGTGAATTAAAGTTTGAATTGAGAAAACATATTTTTATGAATTTATAGCAAAATTAAATTTAAAAAAATTAATGAATTAGTCAATTAGTTTGTTTAAAAAGTGCAATTTAGATTGATTTAGTTTTAATTTCAATTCTACCTGGCGATGACAGTGATTCAATAGTGATGCAACAGAGTTGAATCAGCAATATTGTATACTTTCCTGGCGCGAAGAGAAATCTTCGCTCTACTGCATAGTACTAATGAGAGCGAAAAGCTCGAAACTAGTCTACTATTGAGATTTGAACTGAATATCACAAAGCTTGTACTGTTTATATAAAAATAATAATAATAATAATAATAATAATAATAATAATAATAATAATAATAATAATAATAATATATAATAATAATAATAATAATAATAATAATAATAATAATAATGAATTTTTAGCAAAATTAAATTTAAAAAAATTAATGAATTAGTCAATTAGTATGAAGTTGGTGTTTATCGTTATATTGAAATCGATGTCATTATTTAGTAACTGTTATAATCAATAAAATATGTAATTAATTTATTTGATTTTTAATTGCTTTTTAATGTTAATTGTTTAATTGCAATTAGGGAGCGATGTTATTACATATAGCCCATAAATATATATTTAAATAAAATGTTTCTTTAACAAAATTTATATACAAATACAACATAATAAAGAATCACTCCCTTTCTGTATACTCTGTTGGTACAATGTTATGTATATTAACAGATATATTCTGACTTGAAATAATGTTATAAAGATGTGTCTGAAATTTTAAGGCCCAAGGGCATAAAAATAGTGGGTTAAAAAAAGAAATCATCCGGATTATTGAGACAACCGCAGTCAATATGTATAAATAATTTTTAGAAAATAAACTAAAAATATTTGTTTACAAAGTTTGCTTCTGTTATATCACTATGGTTACATTTGTCCTAATTATAAAAAGATTTTCTGTGACGAAATGAATTTTTAATGCAACAGCAAAATTATTACTTTTAGAATACATTAAAATATTGTAATAAATTTTTTTTTGTAATAATTTATTATTAACGTATTTTTCATTCCATTAATTTTATTATAAATATTATTTTGTTTGCCTATGGTTTCCTTTACATCGTTTGATGCTAGTTGTTACATTTTCATGATTTCAAGCGCTCTTTGACTGAAAAATTTTCTGATAGAAAATATCCTGTGATAATCAGCATTAATAATAAAAATTAATTTTTCTCCTACAAAATTTATCAAAGCTATTTTGTTGATTTTTCTGGAATTTTTTTAAAGTTTCGGTAGAATTATATTATACACATATAATTGTTGGATTAAAATTCACAAAATTCAAAAAGTCATTATTTTCGGAATCATTAAATATTCAAAAATGTGATATCTCAAGATTAGTATGAAATATTATAGAAAAAAGAAAAATAAATTTAATATTTACAGAAATAAATATTGAAAATATTATTTCACACCATAATAAGTCTACCTGACAAACTTTGATAATTACAATTAAATTAAATTAAATATCTAGAATATTTGTAAAATAATTTATTAATAATGAATAAATCATGGATAATAAATGCTTGAGGCTAAATAGAAAGGGAAGAATAATTCAAAGAAAAAATAATTATTAATTTAAATCATTTCACTTAATTAAATGTCAAAAAAATTAATATATTTTTGATTTCTTGTCGATCATCGGTAATGATGAATAATGTCGAGGAATCATTCACCCTGTCTGTGGGAGAAGCACTAGTCTGTTATTTTGACTTAAAACGATTGCCTTTGAACCTTTTTCATTGTTATTGAAAATGAAAAGTTGAAAGTTGAAAATAGCACAGTTGACTTAGAAATGGTAGCCAGAATGACAATTATGATTATTAATCATTATGTACTCGACATTATAATTATATTTAGTTTTTTATCCTTTGTATTAATAATTTCATTTTTTACAATTAAATTAAACTAAAGTAAATTTTAATCAAAAATTAATTGAACATATTATTTGCATTTATATTAAATTGATAATTGAAATAATTCTAGGACGAGCATTGAGAATTCTGCGTCTTGCTAAATTATTAAGTCTTCTACGTTTGTTACGTTTATCTCGTCTGGTACGATATGTCAATCAATGGGAAGAAGTAAGAAAAGTTATTTTCCTAAAGAAAACATTATAAAATGAAATAAAATTTTGAATTAGAAAAAATTTAAAGATCTTAATTAATACGTTAAATATAAATTGTGAATTTTTCTTTATGGTGGCGTTGTTTGAAAATCAAGAGCTTAATATGGATAAACCGTCCTGGTCAATCGTAAAACAAAGTTTACAAAATTTTTATCACCTTGTGAAATAAATTCCTATTAAATTTCAAGATTTCACACAAATCGAAAAAACTATTTGGCCATTTATTTTTTTCAAACCTATGCAACTTAAAAAACACTAAAAAACACTAATATTAAAAAAAAATATATATATTTATTTTACTTTCGAAGGTTTTGATCGGTATCTGATATGCATAAAGATAAAAACCTGATGGGAGGACGCAATTTAATTGAGACTAATAAGATTTTGTAATATGCTGAAGACGTCAAATGAATTATTTTATTCCTGTCTATATCAAAACTCTTCCAGTCTAAATAAGTTTATTTTTGCTTCATTATGCAAAATTATTAATAGGTGGATTGACCACCACTGGATCAAGAAAATATTTTCTAAAATTCGTAGTATTTTTATGTAGGTCAAATAAATTTTTAATTTTTTTATTTGCAATTTTTGAAAATATTACAATTTTAATTAAGTTCTATTATAGTTCATTATCTCCATAATACTTTTTTTTTAAATATATCACTAAATATTGCAGAAATGAATCAACGAGAAAAGTTTAACAACCAGTTAAATGGGGTAATTGTGACAATATATAAAAACAATGTTTGTATGAATAAAGATACATATATATATATATATATATATATATATATATATATATATATATATATATATATATATATATATATATATATATATGATCAAATCTTAATGAAAGTGATAAATGCTAAATCAAAAAAAACATTTTAAAACTCCTCTCGATTATCGTTGTCTACAACGCTATGATATTATAAATATAGGTAAAGAAAAACGTTTAATTTTCCCAGTTGATAATAGCAATAGAAATACAAGATTCAAATAATTTGTTCCAACGGAAGACCTATTTCACATAAAACACAATGCTCATATCAGTATCGGACATGAAGGTTGTAATAGGCTCATAAAATAATTAAGTAATAAATACAAAAATGTTATAACTGAGACAGTAATCTTGTATCTAAGC
Source organism: Schmidtea polychroa (assembly GCA_959609185.1). Classification (NCBI taxonomy): domain Eukaryota; kingdom Metazoa; phylum Platyhelminthes; order Tricladida; family Dugesiidae; genus Schmidtea; species Schmidtea polychroa. The sequence goes on along the minus strand of CAUHTR010001626.1, from coordinate 14,762 downwards.
CTAAAAAAATCAAAAAGAAAAAGAAAAAGGGGCATAGTAATAAAACTAATAATTTTTAATGATTTGAATTCATGTTTTCATGAAGATTTAATTGATTTACAGATTTAACATGACGAGTTTAAATTTATAATAAATTACCAGAACCACTTAACAAAATTTGTTATGCTGCGTCTGCTGAAAACAAAAATTAAAATTAGGTTTTCAATAATAAAACAAAATAAATAGTGAACTAATTATAAAATAAATTTATATGTACACATTTGTCAATTATTTCTACATTTTCCAAGGACATAGGCATAATGCATACATTTACCGGTAAATTTATGTATTATTAACATTTACAAGATGGTAAACTTACATTTGCCTAATCTTGTAGTTAATGTACACACTTACCGCCAAATGTATACATTATGACATTTTGTACTTTAGTCATAACACACACGCGCGCACACATATATATATATATATATATATATAAATTTTTCAGTTTATTGTACATATAAAATTCATCTAATTTTTATGTAATATTTTTATACTACTGTTTGGATTATAAGAAATGCATTCAAATTTTCTTTGATTTAACTGTATTCTCCGACATTTAATAGTGATGAAGGGAATTGATTATTATTAATATCTTTTTTTGAAAACAGTCCTTAATAAACAGATCAAACACATTTGACATTTATATTTACACTAGTTTATTATTTGATATTAATTCCTCAGAAAATAAAGAACTTACCAAAGGTTTGTCACTTTTAAATTAAATTTCTCGAAAATATTTTCTAAATTTGAATGAATTTTTGTTTTAAAAATAATAATAAAATATCCTATTTCTACATTAATGGAATCAAAAACACATAGGTTATAATTATAATGTTATAGTAAAAGTCAGTAAGTTACATGGCGATACAATAACGTTGTATACAAGAAATTCTAAACGAAATTTCAAAAACGGTCATTTGACCGCGCACCGTAGGTTTAGTGTCAAATAAATATTTAATATTAAAATGAATAAATAATTGAATATATATGCCAACGATTTGATTATAAGAAAGTGTCACTCAAACATTCGTTTTACGATATATATCGACAGTCTTCTTGTCATTGTCAGGTAGGATAAAATAACTATAGGAATTATACATCTTATGAACAAATTTATTAACTACATCTTTTTAATAAAAATATTTTTAAAATGATAATTAAAACAATAAATCATTTTTAATTGTTCTGATCTCTTTTACGTGCCACATACATTGGAGAGATTTCTCGTCATCTCTGTATTCGAGGTTGCGGACATTATATACATTATAATGGCCGATATTATTCAAGATTTTATATGAATAATTTCAAAATTTTATTTTTAATTTATAATTTAGTTTTTCAATACTGCAAGCAAATTTATGGGCATTTTTAATTTGGTACTTTTGATGTTACTTCTTGGTCATTGGAATGCTTGCCTTCAGTTTCTGATTCCAATGTTAAGAGAATATCCTTATGATTCTTGGATTATCAAATGTGACTTAAAAGTAATTTATAATTTTGTATATTTCTTTAATGTTATTTACATAAAAATGAGCCAGAGTTTTTTTTATTTACTTTGATTGAGGCATATTATTAAATAAAACTGACACAAAATCAGCACCGAATATTTGAAAACAAAATTTTATTATTATTATTATTATTATTATTATTATTATTATTATTATTATTATTATTATTATTATTATTATTATTATTATTATTATTATTATTATTATTATTATTATTATTATTATTATTATTATTATTATATGAGTTAAATAAGCGTAAATATCCTATGTGTAATTTATGTATAATATATATTTGATTATGCGCCAAAGCGAGCTACTAATAAAATGCTTGACAGGAAAAGACGTGAAAACTTTGAGAGAAAATTAAATCAAAAGTAATTTCTTGTGTTTCCATGATTAGTAGCAAATTCTTTTTACAATTAAATAACTTTTGATATACTTAAAAGTGGTTAAGTTGTTTTTATTTATAAATTATTTTTAAACTATTAATGCGCTAGATCAATTTATATAATTTTTTTATTTACAAGTATTAGAAGAGTTAAATGTTTCTAAATAAAATTTTTCTTAATTATTTTTCCTTTGATTATAAAATTATTTTTAGTTTGTTAATTACTTTTTATATTATTTTGATGTATCTCGTTTACAAAGTAATCTGCCGAATTATTATTGTCCTAATTTATTATTTATACGTAGATAAGCACCAGTTACAGTAAACGACCCCCAAAAATTGCCTGTTAAACAAATTAATTTTTTTAACCCCCAACTTCTAATCTGTAAAATAAAAGAAAATTGAGTTTAAAAAGCCTTTAAAATTAAAATAGTAAAGAACTTCGACTCAGAAATTTCAAATTCTTGCATGTTAGACTCATTTCAATTTCTTTTTTTTATTTTTAGCCTTGTAGCTAGGTTTAGATTCCTCTTCTCGACCATTTGAAGGGTTTTTATTGTTTACTATAAATATTCAATTTTGTAATTAATTAGGGTTGTTAAAAATAAATTAAAACTGTTGATTATCAATAGAAAATGTCCGTAAACGCATAAATTTCATCTCCATTGAGGGTGACCACCTTAATTTGACAATCACCCAGAGTATTTTATAGAAACCCAAAAAATTTGGAAATAATGGATAAATAATTTACACTAATTTCATTCTCATTTTATTCAAGATTATAATTGGATAAAAATTATATATTAAATTTAAACGCCTATTTTCGGCTTCCTAAAGCCTTTTTTCATTAAATCTGATTGAATTAATTTAATATATTAAGTTAAAAATGAATGTTTGTTTTATTAATTGAATTAACATTATTTTTAGTCCTGATTTCTTGCATGAGGCAAAATAAACAAAAATTATTCTCACTAAATACTCAACCGGCCTAAATGAATGTATAATTTCAAATTTCTGATTTAAAATATTTTAAGTAACTTTTAATGAACTAATATAAAAAACTGGAGAAATGGCTTGACCCGACCGGAGACCGGAAACATATTGAAAAAACGGAAATCTCCGGGTGAAACCAGACAGGAGGTCACCTTATCTCCACTTAATAACAAAAAAATATGATAAGCTTTTTGACAATGGTGTCTGAAGAATAACTTTTGAATACTCTACTTAATCAAATTTTTTGTTTTTAATTTATTTTATAATTTACAATGCTTTTGAAAATATAATATTTTATGTTGTGGGGGTTTCAGTACATTAATAATTACGATATAAAATAGAATGGGTGAATATTTAGGTTATATGTATATAGTGGTGAGTTGTGAACTTTTGAACTGTTCCCTACCATACTTTAATTCTTCATATTTATTATGTTAAATAAATATCTTCATAAGCTCTATTGCAATGTAGACCAAACTTTTTTGAGCCACAGCACACTTGGCTGAATTAAAAATTTTTGCGGCACACCTAAATTTTTTTTTGCTTTATTTGCAATTTTTTATTGCAGTTTTACTAATCTTTTAATAAGAAATGAAAAACTTATTTACTTGAAATAAATTTAATGTAAAAAATTTTAAATTTAAAAAAATTAGTGAATGAAAAATTCATAAAACATAGTTAATGAGATTTATGTGCTTGATGTTCCGAACAAATAAGTTCCAATCGTGGTGGAATTTTTGACAAACAAACTCTTAATTCTTGATCAATGTTAACCATACGTTCCCGCTTCTTTGATTTAATTGACTGATTAACATTTAAATTTGAAATAACTGTTAAAATATCCACAATTCAATTTTCTTTTATTAAGTTGTTTGGAAAAACACGGTTTTTTTGACTTTTTTTAAAAAAAAATTCACGGCACACAGTTTGGACAACACTGCTATATTGGGTTCGTATGACCTGATTATTAATTTTTATGAAATTTTGTGAGCCTATTGTTGATTTTTTCAGATCCTTCTACTGGATGTATCCCTAAGATTTTTAAAATCAAGCGGTTTACATAATTAGATATTTGATGCAATATAAAATTACATTTTGTATTTTTTGTATATTATTTATATTTGTAAATAAGAATTCTTTATTATATAAGAATCCGTTAATTTTATAATTAATTGTATTTATTTAATAAATGAAACCGACAGAAACGATTAACGAAATAATGAAAATCGGGTTTAAAATATGAACCCAATAAATGCCACCCTTACATGAACTTGTCTGAATTCAAAGGGTAAAAGTCAGTGTTTAACGATATTTTCAATTATGTGTTCTCAATATAATTGTTTAAAGTATTTTGTTTAAATAAGAAGTTGAACGAAACGTGGGAGATTTCAAAAGGGAAGAATCTTTTAAATGAACTTTATTATTTAGTTATTTTCATGGAAAATCACACTCAGTTATTATTTAAAATTAGTTATATAATAAAATAATTGCATTTTTTTATTAAATGAAATCAATAAAATTCTTTGTAATATATTATAAGAACTTTTTTCAATTTTCAACTCTGATTTCTTTTCAATTGACATTGTATTTAATAGAATTTTTTGACTATGAATCAGTATATCGATGTTTTTTATATCTTAACTGATTCATAGTCAACTTTTTTTTAATAAATACAAATATATATATATATATATATTTTGTTTAATTTTATCAATATTATTGAAAACGTTTCTAAAGATTAATAAAATATAACAGCAAATTGCAATAAATACAATATTATTGTCATATTTAATTGTATTATAAACAATCAGATAAATTTTGAAATATTTTATATAATAACATTTATATTATAATAATTTTATATAATAATAATAACCATGATTATTGTAATTTTGTTATTGTAATTATTATTAAATATCTATTATAGATTTTGATTAAAGCTTGAATATAAGTCAATTGAGAATTCATTTTGTGAGCTCATATTATTAATAATCAAATTTAACAGACAAATTTAAATATAACACTATTAAACCAAAAGGCCTAAATTACAGTACGTTTAGCTACAGCCAAGGTCTAATATAAAATATAATTAATTTATAAATAGAAAATAATTGCATAATTACTTGAAATAAGGACAGAAATTATGGATGACATAGGTGCAATCACTTTGGAAAAGCAGAAAAATAATTTTGGTGATAAAACAATGAATGCGTTAGTATGTTCAGATAAATTGACTAATTATGCTAAAAAAGATGAAAGCCCTTTAGAATAATATCGAGAACAATATTTTGAAATTGATACTTCATCTGACACTTTTCAACATTTTGAAGACTTCGGTCAACAATTGGTAAAACCAGGGGATTATGTTGAAAATTATATAACAGAAAATTTTAACAGAATTGTGTACCTAAAGAACAATGGCCCAATCATAAAAACAACTATCAATACTTAGAGTTGCAGATATATCTGGGAGAGGGTAGTAGGGTATTGTGTGGACCCGGGAACAAAGACATATGACGTCATCGATGACGTCACAAAGACATATGACGTCATACCCCCCCGGGGAGGGGGGTATTTTTTTTTTTTTTTAAATTTTTTTTTTTTTTTTTTTTAATTTTTTTTTTTTAAAAATTTTTTTTTTAAATTTATATTACGTTGCGGTATTTTAAAAATATATAACGTTGCGGTATTTTAAAAAATATATTACGTTGCGGTATTTTAAAAATATATTACGTTGCGGTATTTTAAAAATATATTACGTTGCGGTATTTTAAAAACTTATTTTGATGGTTAAATAAAATTATTACACACACAATACTCAGACAAAATATTCTGTTCCCCTATGGTCACACACACACACACAATGTATAAAAATATTATTAATGTCCACACACGCAACAAGTTAGTGTTCTCATCGATATATTATTAATCTATATACTCCGAGTTTATCCGACAAAATATTCTGTCCCCCTATGGGTACTGCTCACAAGGGTACTGGTCGCGCTCAACAACTCGCAAGGGTATTATTAAACAATGTAATAAAACATATATTATTATTATTATTATTATTAATATTAATATTATTATTATTATTATTAATATTAATATTATTATATAATTTCTATCACAAAACATAGTTAACAAAAAACATAGTCGAATATTATAAAATTTATAGTATTGTGTTAGCACACACTCGTTATAATAATTAGCAATACAGTTTTTATGGTGTATCAAATCAAAACCTTTCTTTTACATTTATAGTCTATCAACCAATCAAAATCATATGGTATTAGTATAAATAAAACATTATATTTTAAATTAATTTAGAAATGTCGCAACCAAATTTTATGGAAAATGTTCTAAACGGAATTGTCACCGCGAATATAGTCGACAGCCTCAATTTCCTGATCAATCGAACCGAACAAATCATTGAAGGTGAACATATCGATTATCAGCAGATGATGGAGATGGAATCCCTGGAAACCAAGAAGTATTACTTCAATAGAATATTTCAATGTCTTTCGAAGAAGACATGAAATGGACAAGGATAATTGTAGGATTCACCTACATGAAGATAATCATTGCAAAAGGTCAACATGACTCAGAACATTATTATCAGTGGTCTTTAGAAGTAAGATTTCTTTTATAATCTATATTTTAATAATATTCATTTCTAGATAATCAAGTCCAAGTTTACCCCATGGATAGAAGCCAATGGCGGATGGGGTGTATTAAATAAACTGGCCTGCAATTTTAAAGAAACTGATGAAATCAAAAGAAAAATGAAAAACTTTATAAAACTTACAACTGGAGTTGTTATAATGTATATTTTCTGTAGATATATGAATAAAAATTAATGTTATTGTTTTTAATAGTATATTTAAATGAAAATAATTCAATTTTAAAATTTATTAACACATTCGCAATCGTCATCTCCACATTTCATTATATTTTCAACGACATGATCAATACAATCATTCGTAATATTATCTTTAGGTTCATAGATTTCGTCATCAATTTCTTGAGTATCGGTTTCTTCAAATCTTGAATCTTGACTCTCAACTACCCAGCCGATATTTAATGCATTTGTAACAGATAATATATCCTCAATTTTTACACCAGATATTTCTGCTAATTTTTCCAACAAAAAGTTGATTAATAATTCTAAATAATAAATAATTCAGTATTTAATTAATCATGTTAACCTTTTTCTGCAGTCATTTTCATCACTTTAAAACTATATTATAAGTTTGTTTATAGATTTTCTTTGTTAAATTTGCATGTCATTTGCATTAATGTTGCAATTAATAAAGAGAAAAAACAAATATGACTAATACATTTATTAAATATAACATTAAAATAGTTGTGAAAGTCTAGCAGACATAATTTTCCAAATTGGAGAATACACATCATTATTATCTACTTTATATCCTTGGATTGCAATTGTTATATACCAATTTTCGTTTTCTTTGAAACCGATTTCATCAAAGGAATCATAAAATCTTGCATATCTGTTGTTGAACCAGGCATGTTGATTACAAGATAGATTCGTATTCAACCGTTTGAAAACCTCATCAATAGATTTAATATCTATCATTGAAAGCGTGCCGGATAAGAATTGAAATTTAGTTGGAATTAGCTTGATCGGTGACGCCAATTTCATATTGATTTCTTCTTTTAAAAAATACATTTTATAGTTGTAGAACATTTGAACAGGTTGTACAAGTTCTGGAACAACTTTTGGCTTTTCAGTGCTTGAAATTTTCTTTGTCATCGTGAATTATGATTAAAATGAAATGGTACAGGGTTTTTATACCTATGACTATTGTTTATCAACCAATCAGATTGCTGTATGTCTTTGTTTAAATTGCATGTCTTTGTTTAAATTGCATGTCATTTGCATTAATGTTGCATTAATGTTTTTATTATAAATATTGTTTTTTATTATTATTTCTAATATTACTATTATTATTATTATTACTATTTCTATTACTATTATTATTATTATTTCTATTATTTCGATTTACGAAAACAAAACAATTCAACATAAAAATTTATTTTGATACAATCTGACTCGAGTGGTGATTTCTCAGAGTCTTCACCAAACACCATTCAACATATTGTTGATAACGGAAATTGCAACAGCTACATCCGAAAATGCAAGGAGCCTCTGGTTTCATTTCTTTCATCCCCCTTCCTATCTTGATATCCCATAGAAAGGTGTTTATTATATCAAATATCCAGATTCGTGTTTGGTTGTATACCAAATCCGGAATGATAGCTGTATCTCTATCTTGTAGAATTTCATTTAATTCTGGATAATAGAAGCATAATCTTTGCAGGATAATTGATTGATATTCATCTGTAAAATATATATATTAATGTAATAATAAAAATTTGAAATTACCATAATTTGCATGCTCTTTCATTGAGGTGATTGCAGAACTTTGTATGTTGTACATTTTTGTTGAATAAATGACAACTAAACCGAAAACATTTTGTTATAAATAATCATCAGCCAATTAGATTTCGACCAATCAGAATCATGCATTTCAATTGCATTGAATTTGTAATGATAAATAATTAATTAAGTGATAATAAAAAATCTAAAAATTCATTTCCTTCAATTATTGATTTAATTTCAGATATGATATTATCAACTATACATTTGTAATCAATATTTTTTATTCCAAGAATTACTATCTTACCGCTAGCGAATATATTTACACACATAGGGTTATATTTTATATATCTCAAAGCTGGAAATAATTCTGGTTCGTAAAAGCATGGTATTAATTTAGCCAATTTATTTAAATTACAAGAAAAACCTATATCGGAAGTTATGGTTATCGATTGTATTTCTAAATCATAAACATTATATTCACTAGCTTTGATTATTTCCTTACACCCCATAATTCTACATTTACCAGTTTTGAAATATATTATTGGATATTTTTTACTTCTATTGATGAGTTGTTGTGGTTTCCCCATTGGAAATACCATTTTTGATACATCAGCTTTTGCCCTGTAATTTATATTTGAAAGCATTTTAATGAAATAATTATAAAAACTCTGTTATATATAGTTATTTTAAAAAGGAGTTCATTTAAATTATCAATATAAACAATAATTATATATAGTTTAAATTTAAAAAATGGAATTACGAAATGATGCAGTATACCAAATCGTTGGTCCAAGTGGTAGCGGAAAAACATTATTTGTTTGTAAATTACTAAAATCAAATTTGTTCAAAACAAAATTCAACAATATTTATTGGCATAGGGGCGCCGATGAAGAACATGGATTGACACAATCAAGTTTCTGTCAATTGAAAAACATGAAAATAGTAAAGGGTTTTGATAAAAACTGGTCAAGTCGTTTGAAGAAAGATGATGTAATCATTATCGATGATTTGTATCAAGAAGCCAATAAAGAAAAGGATTTTAATAATTTATTCACAAAAATCAGCAGACATGTTGGTGTAACAGTTATTTTCATAACACAAAATTTATTTCATCAAGGTGGGGCACATCGAACACGTAATTTAAATGTACAATATCTAGTTATTTTCAAGAATCCTAGAGATGCAACTGTCATTGATTTTCTTGGACGACAAGCATACCCTAATAACCGTAATTTTCTTATCAATGCATTTCAAGATGCTACGAAAATACCTCATGGGTATATATTTCTCGATTTCACACAACAATGTCCTGATGATATACGGGTAAAAACAGATATTTTCAACCCAAAAAGGTGCCATGGTTTATAAACAAAGTTCAAAACAAAATTGAAAACATATAAATCATGTTTTCAAAAACAAGGATATCGAGTAAAAAACAACCAAAAGTTCCACCAACAACTAGTTATACTCCATCTAAAGAACTTATTACAGAAAATTTCCTGCAATGAATTTATTTCGAAAAATCCTAAACCTAAACCTAAAGTAAAAACCACTAAGAAAGTAAAAGTTGTTAAAAATCATCGGAGTTTCCCGTTTTTCAATACATGTTAAAGCACCCAGTATGAAAAAGAAACAGTATTTTACAATCTTTTCCAAATTATGTTGTCGATGATTTACTCGATATTATACTTAAAGTAGTCAAAGGCAGATTAAAATCAGTAAATCTAAAAAGCAATTATTGAGTAAACATAGGAAACCTTTGCTATCATTAGTAAATAATAAAATCGTCACAAATGAGAAAATTATATATAAACAACAAGGGGGATTTATCGGTGCATTGATACCTTTAGCAATATCATTATTAGGTGGAATAATAGGAAGTCGATCATAAACAATGGGTGCTAATCCTTCATTACCAGACATTAAATTTAATATTAAATCTTCTTGTTGTAATGGAGAGATTTGGACGAACCCCGAAGACGAAGCGCCGGTTCGGTGGAGTGGCAAAATTAAACAAAAGAGTTCCGAATTCGAAAAAGGAAACCCAGAAGTGTTATCAGACCAGCTTGCGTACAGTTTGAACAAACCAATGCAGAAACGATTCCCAACAAGAGTATATAAAACATATGGAATAAATGATTGATGGCAAATGGATTGATGGAGATGATACTTATTCGAAAATTAACAATGGGAATAAATATATTTTAACATGTATTGATGTATTCAGTCGGTTGTGCCCGAGCAATACCCGTCAAGGCAAAATCTCAGATGAAATGTCCAAGGCAATTAATTTTATTTAAAGATGGACATCTAATACTTGCAAACGGATTTAGGTATTATTATTATTATTATTATTTTATTATTATTATTATTATTATTATTATATTATTATATTATTATTATTATTATATTATTATTATTTATTATTATTATTATTATTATTATTATTATTATTATTATTATAGGTAAAGAATTCTACAACAGTAAAGTCAAGCAAATCCTCAATAAATTGAAAATAAACCATTACTCGGTACATTCTCATACAAAGCTGCTCATGTTGAAAGATTAACAGAACATTGAGAGATAGATTAAAGAAATTAATTCGTGCATCAAGGTATAAAAAATGGGTAAATGCTTTACGAATAATAACAAGTTATAATCATTCATCACATCGAGGACTTATGGATTAAGACCGGTGGATATTACATCAAAAACATTGACTTCTAAGAAATCTGTAAAAATTGCAAAACCTAAATTAAAGTCGGTGACCATGTTAGAATTAGTAAAATTAGTGCATCACCATTTATTAAAAATTTCGATACAAATTGGAGTGATGAAGTCTTTGTAATTTAAAATAAATACTATTCAGAATCTGTAATGTATGTCATCAGTGATTATGATAACAAATTGTACAGGAAAATTTTATGAGCAAGAATGACAAGTATTTCTCCTCCAAAAGTATTAGAATTCAAAAGATATAAAGAAAAACTAAAGGTCGGCAAGGATAACAATACTATGCAAATGGCATGGTATCAAAACCCATCATGGATATCAGAAAAAGGATCTAGTAAAGTGAATTTATAAATATTTTACCGAGCAATAGTTGCCCATTAATTCATCCAGACAATCAAGCCAGTAAATTTATGGTCAATCTCCAGAATCCGATTTCTTTAAATGGGACTGGAAGTTGCACTGCAAGATTTTACATTCGTGTACAACACATTCCCATTTTATAGTAATGTAAGATTGATTCAAAAGGAATGCTATGAAAACATGTAGCGGGATCTTTATTATCAGTAATCTATGATAAAACATATCATATTCCAAATCAGATATTAGATCAGCACTGCTCTATGTTTTACAAGGATGGATTAATATCGTTGTGATTTTAAACCATTTACAATAAACATTCGAATATATTGAAAGATGCAAACGATTGGGTTGCAATAAGTGGAAAAAGAAGTTATGGAAACCAATATTTATTACGCTTTAATCTATTTGAAGGCAAACAGTGTAATGAGAGAAGAAATCAAAATATCTGTGTCGTATAATAATGAAGTGAAGAATCATTCACCTTGTTCTGACGAATTATATATTGATAAAATTGATGTGTTACTTAAATATTTAAGTACAATTGTTCACACATATTTAAAAGTTGGACATGTGGAAAGATCCTGTTATTTACATTCAGTTGAATGATGACATTGCGAAAGTTACATTTGATTAAAAATTTGACAAATACACTTGGATTAGAGAAGCAGCACTATCGGGAAAAAGCGGCTGGTATTACGTAAACCAAGAAATACTTGACATCAATCAACAAATGTATATATACTAATATTATTGAGCCTATTATTGTTGGTGATTCCAGTGTTCCTCTTTTGAAATCGGTATGGATTGGAAAATATGAACATGATGAAGTTGTCAATATAAATTATAGATAATCCCATGTATTTACCAATTCAAGTTCATGTATAAACAATATAGAAATAAATATTCGTGACGATAGTGGAAAACTTATAAACTTTCCAAAAGACTCAAAAACTCATTTGACCACTACATTTTCGTAAAGTAGATGGCTAATTCCGATATTATTAGTATGTATTAGTGATAGCCAATCTGGCGGTGAATTACCATATTTTATGCGTAAACAGTACGGATCAGGTTGGTTAAAAACAATAGGAGATTGCACTCCTATTCTTAAAAGTATTGGTAGTTTGTATGAAAACTGCCAAGATGTATTATGAATGAACAGAAAATAGTACCATCCCTAAAAACAAATGCTTAGTGAGTTAGGGAAGGTTCTACCTGGAGTTGCTGGTATGTTTTCAAAAAGATACGCCTCCAGCCCCAGCTCCAAAAACGTAAAGGACATGGAATATCGCGTATAAACAAACGAATGAAAGGAACATGGAACTATATTTGCAAATGATTTGTGGTAAATCGAATTATGTATATTTGATAGACCATCGCCTCAAGCTGTAATCGAATTTGGGGCATTTGAGGAAGTTTTTCCTATGAATTCAATTACTGATAGTAGAAATGATATCGAGTTTTATATTAATGGTTCGCAAACTGAATATTAGATTTGAACGATACTTTATTGACTGTCCAGATCAGGTTGTAGATAAAGATAGAAAAGTTTTGGATGCCAATGCAGATGTAATACGAAACAATTTCATGTTTCATACTCTATTTTAAAGATGCAGTGTTGGGATTTAATAATATTAAGATTGAGGGCGGAAAAATACATTCATTCACAAGGCTTTGATAGAAACTATTTTAAATTACAAATTCTGATACTAAAAATACCTGTCTACACCTATGGGTTATGCTGCACAGATGATGAAGAAAAAAAAGGGGTTAAGGCTCAAAATCATTCACTATGTGCTCATCATTACACTCGTTTTATGGATCAACCGAAATATTTGCTACCAGGGAGTTAATGTACACATAGATTGAAAAGGTCCGATCTGCATTATCTCTTACTAGTGCAACTGGGTGCCCAATATGTCAATTAGTTGATGCAAAATTATTGGTGAGAAGAGTTCGAGTAAGACCCGTCAGTATTAGCTGGTCATCAATTGGGTCTTAATTCAAAACATGCAATTTATCCATTAAAAACAAAGGAAATTGTACAATGTTGCTATTGCTAAAGGTGCTTCATCATTCTATAAGAACAATATTTGGTGACAGAAGAATGCCTAATTTTATTCTGGTAACATTTCAAAGTGAAACGCAATATAATGGATCTTATACTGCTTCCAGCTCAATTTTCAAAATTTTGGTGTTACTTCATGACTTTTCCGAAAAATACTGATTATAGAGAAAAATATACTCAGATTCGAAAGCGATAATTACTGTGCGACATATATGCAGAGTATTGTTAGAAATCTGGGTTACTTAGATAAAAACTTGAATTGTGGAATTACTCTAGAAGAATTTAAAAGCAAATATCCATTTTTTACATTTGTTTTTTAGCCCCTGATTTGATTTAAATCAGAGTCAACTACCACAAAACGGGAATTTACGACTGGATATTAAGTTTGCAAAAAGCTATCACTGAACGGTACCTGTTATAATATATGAGTATTTGAAAATGAAGTTCAAATTACTGCAAATAGAACCGTGCTAGTATAAATGTATACAGAAACACAAAAGTTGTCATGGAGTAAGTTTTTTGATACTGTTAATTTTATAAAGTAGTTCTGTTCAGGTTAATCGAATTGGAAAACAAATATTAGGAAATGAATTTGTAGGTGTTTTTCCTCTCGATAAAATTCCTTATTTGAGCAATAATCAAGCCATAATCGTCAATACTCATTTTCTCATCTTGGTGGAGAACATTGGATAGCTATATATGTGAAACCTAGTAATATATTCGTATTCGATCCTATGGGTTTCTATTATCCTGCTTTGTTGATATCAAAACTTCAAACAATTGGAAACCTATTGTATATAATAAAACTATGTTTCAAAATCCATTGACTCAAACATGTGGTCCACCACTGTTTGGCATGGTTGTTGTATAAAAAATTTGATGTTTAATAAATGTATACTGTATGATTTGTTGACTATTTTAATTATTTGTTAAATATTATTATTATTTGTTAAATATTATTATTATATGTTAAATATTATTATTTTATGTTTAATATGATTATTATTTGTTTAAAATTATTATGTTGTAAATATGATTTGTTAAATTTTATGTTAAAAATATTAGGTAATTATATACATGTTCAGCGCATGGCACAGTGCAAAGTAACAAAGCATGAGTAATAAAGACATTTAAAAGGTCATATTTCATATGGCTTTGTAATAAACAAAACATGTAGTGTCGTTTCCTATCCTATCTCTACTTTCATTGGTCGGTTAATAAAACCTGGTAATATCTCCTTATATAGTCTACACTTCATTTTTCATC
>CAUHTR010001625.1:0-73987 GCA_959609185.1 Schmidtea polychroa | reverse complement strand
AACATCGAATACTTTATTGGTTATATTTACGTTAGAACTGGTAATTGATAAACTGGATCAATCTCGTTTTCTTTATTGGTATTGTTCACTTCGGGTCTCTACAACTGCGTTGTCCATATTTTTTTCCGTTTGTTAGACTAATGCTTGGAATAACACATCGATATAGTTCTTAGACATTTGCTTAATGTTTTCATCGTAGTTCTTCTAATTGGATTCTTTTCAAGTCAAAAAAGAATGTCACAATTTTTAGTCATTGCCACCTTTATTTTCGTACTATTCGTTTTCAATGTGAATAATTGACTCTACAGCACTCTATTTTTATTCGTGAAAGAAATAAAACTGTTTAGCAATAAAATGGAAAATAATTGTAACAAATAGTCTAAAATAGTGAAATATTTCCTAACTTATCGTGCAATATCAGTATAGTTTGGAATGTATCTAATATGGTACTGTATGAATTATATTTTTTTACTTAATATTAACTATAGATTTGGTTTGTCTCAAACGTGGCATTGCACGCACTATAAAGTTTAAATATTTTAAAAATCTGATAGTAATAAACTTCAAATTTATAATAAAACTTCAGGTATATGTTAGGTCCATACAAAGGTGTAATGGAGAAATTATTTTTCTAAAAAAGTAGGTTATTGATTTCCAGGGAAACAATAAAGCAAAGGTGCATGCACTAATGGTGCGGGATAATATTTCTGGGGGTGCAGGAAGAAACAATCAAATTGAAGTAGGTATTGTGACATTTAGTTGTGCCGCATTATTTGGAAATCATTTACGAACTTTGTGGTAGTTGTCGAAGTACTGTACAATGCAACCAGTTCTACTTGTATGTCAACAGCAGCACAAATCCCCTCATTTGACAAGTTCCATTTTCTATTATAAAATATTTTTCAAATTTCAAATTGTTGTAATTCGTCATATTAAACTACGCAATTAGAATCATTCCCAAATCTTGTGAAGATAGCGTTGGAGGTATTTGTTCCATTCGCCACTACCTCTAGTAAATATTAAAACTAAAAATAGAAATCGTCTGAATGCGAGTCAAAAATTGAGCATCGCTACCAAGAAATTATTAGATAAAACAGCAATAAATTTCACATTAAATTTTGTGCAGCTGTGTGTGTTACTTAACACGTTGACGGACACTCGGAACGATTAATTAATTTACACTTCATGTTTTGAACTTTTTAGAGATGTTAGAACCATAGTTGTTCTATTTATGTTTAAATAAACTTAGTTTAAACTAATTAAGCACTTAAATTAAGTTGAAGGGATTTTACAGTTGCGACAGACGTTGTGATGTGACAATGAAAGCTATTACAGCCAAATTTAGGAACTTAAATAACCAATTATGTCTCAAATTAGCATTGTTTAAAGACTTTATCCGCTTAATTAATTGTTTTTGGAGATTAACATAAAATACATAGTTTTAGTTTGTAATAAAACAATAATTTTACAAAGTATTTTCAGTGTGCCATAATGACCTTTTCATTTTTGATGCCTATTGCAATCATGTTACATTGTGAACTTGACGTTGATGGTTATGGACGCAAGTCTCTGTCAATGTGTTAAATATATTTTGAATTGTAATTATTAAATATTAAATGTAGAAAAGAAGTGTTAGAATTCATTTAAATTATTTATATCTCGTTAAATTTAAACCCGGGATACCCCGACAAATTTTGGGGTGTGGGCTTTGAAAAAGATTAAGAACGTTACAATAGGTGAGTCGCGCAAAAAATTATTTAGATTGAACTAAAAATAAATAGACCATATAAGGACACTTTAATGTCGATTTCAGTCATAATAAGTAGATCGAATATAAAAATAGATGGTTCAAATCTAAGATAAAGTATGTCAAATATGAAAAAAAAAGTATTTATCCAACTATGGATATGTCAGAAATAAAATTGATTAGGTAAAACTATCACAACTTTAAACAAAACAAGACATTCTCGGGGTATTGCTTTTTTCAAAGTTATTACTGTATTTAATAACATACTGGCATTCAAAAATAAAGCTTGCATTTTTCATATCATCTTCAATTTTAACATAAAATTTATATTTTATTTTCATTCCTTTTAATGAATTAAAAATGTTGACATCAGTTATTCTGGAAAAGCGTCTCAGTCAGTGAATTCAAACGATGCTATCACATCGGTAATACATGCCATTAATTCCACTGAAGTTCAAACAAGCATCCAAGCCATGGCACAAATCGATGAAGTCATCAGAAGTGATGATTTGGTCATGAAAATAGTCGATGATTTTTATCTGTTTATATAGATCAGGATGTCCGCACACAATTGGTCAGTTATATGGATAATCTCGTGATGTCAATAACTATGCAACTAAAATCTACTCTGGGAAGATTATCCGAAGAGAAATTCAGTGAATCTGAAATCACAGATATGTTCAAAGGAATGTTAGCAACTCTCGTTTCTGTATGGAACCAATCGTTAAATTATTCAACACCGATAATTGTGAAATTTGTCTAGATATTCAATGCTAAAGAGCTGGCCGTTGAATTAAATCGTGATAGGCTAATGAACTTGATGCAGTCGATTTTGCGAATAGTGATCAATGATCAACTGGTTTCTCTCTCTGAAGGCGGAACGATAATACGAGGGATCAATATTCTGAGTGTTCGCATTCTGGAATCATCAAATCAAACCCGCATGCTCAGTGCTCTTCTCAGAATGATGAGTGATTGCTTGAAAAATGGCGATACTGGCAGCAAATATTTAAACCTCATATTCAAATGCATTTGGTCAATGACAAAGAATTTGGTTAATACCGGTAATTATATTTTTTTATATTTATTATTCGAAAATATAATCGACGCATGTCGGAATTATCGATTTTGTATATAATTTTTATTTTATAGATCTATGTTGATTTTATCTATTTATTAATTTATTGATTTTTGGTATGTCGATTTTTTAGATTTATATTGTTTTTATACATGAAATTATGGAATTATATGGATTTTATGTTATATATGTTGATGATACCAAAATAATCATAAATAATCATAAAATATAAGCGACCCATGTCGGAATTATCGATTTTGTATATACTTTTTATTATATAGATCTATGTTGATTTTATCGATTTATTGATTTTTGGTGTCGATTTTTTAGATTTATATTGATTTTGTACATTTAAAATTATAGATTTTGTTTTATAGGATTATATAGATTTTATTTTATATATTTTGGAATACCTAAATAATAAAATAAAAAATCATTAAGATCCATAAAAATTATTTGGTGGGAAATGGATAGAAAAAATTGAAGCAATACTGTTTTATAGTTCTTAGAAATAGGAGTTAAAGAAAAATCGAAAAACGAGAAGAAAATACCAAAAATCTACGAAACAAATAAAGTCATTACTAATTAGTAAGTTCAATTTTTAAAAAAGATATAAACAAAACTAAATTGGAAAATAAAATTTCTTATCTCCGCATTAACGGATAAATCACCAACGGATGTCGGAGTTTTATTTAGGAATCAAAAGTGGAAGAGTGGAAGCAAATTTCTATTTATGCTCAAGGATGTCAGAGATTGTACTGTTGTTTACAAACATGAGAGAAAGTGCTGATTGAGAAGGCGCGTAAATTGGGCAACGATTGACTATCGACTTTGTAAAGTATAGCCACGGTTGGCTTCCGCGATTCATGGAACTTCAATCAATTAAATCTAATTCTAAGCATGGAGGATATGCGAGTGTTCTTATTGGGTCGATAAAAGACTATTGTATTGCTTTGAGAGACATTAAAAATTTTAATCCTGAATATATTTACAATGCCGATAAAAAATGGTTTCTACTTTACGATGGATGCAAACAATACACTCTGTTTTGCCCTAGTTAATGACCAAAAGTAAATGAAAGTACGCTTCACTGTTACATTTTGTGTGAATACGACTGGCACTAATAAAAAGAAGCCGATCATCGTTTAACAATATGATAAACCTCAATTCTTCGGACCTTACTTTAAGCATGAAGATTTTGTATGCTGGAGTTTTAATAAGAAAAACTGGATGACAGGCATCATTTTCAACACATAGGTTAAGAATTTTGACAAGACCAAGCGTGCAAACGGCTGACGTGTGGCTCTCCTTGTGGATAATGCTTCTTCCCACAAGACTTTTGATACCACACAGTTATCCAACACAAATTTTAAATACCTACTTCCAAATAACATTTCGATTCTGCATCCGTTGGATCCTGGTGTTTTTTACAATCTAAGCAAATCCAGCAATACATTCATTGGATTGATAATGGACAAGAAAATTGTTGATCTGAAGATCACTATTAAGGTGGGTCTTCTAAATCTCTGAAGCCTGTGAGGAAGTGAAGATTACAACTGCTGGAACCACTGTGGAATACTGCCGCTGTCTGTTCTTCCTGAAATGATTGAATTGCGAGAAACAAACAAAGCCGTTGACGACCTTATCGCTTCTGATGTAAAGACTGACATTGTACGAGTTCCTTTCCATGTACATCATTGTAGAATGCTATTCTTTCATGCTGACAGATCTCCTTTTCGAATCTGAGCTGACTTGCGATAATATCCTGGCAATGGTTTCAGGAACTAAAAATGGTAGTCACTCCAATGAACAAAATGATTATGGCTACATTGATGTCGATCCAATCGCTCTTCCACCTATCTCCATTTGCAAGGCAGGCACGCATGACTGATTCGTTGTCATGAGTGCCTTTAATTTATCCGAAGCTTTTTTTACTTTATTAAGATCTTTTCTGCACACATTAATAAATTTCAGCTGATGAAGTATAATTTTCGACCGATACTAATAGAAAAAAAGCGTTAGGAAACCACAAGAGTGATATAACACATCCATTATTCTTTCTTGATTTCTCGATAATAGTTAACGTGAAAACAGAGGTTGCGCATCCCTCTACATCCTTAGATCTGTGCTTTTATAAGTAAATGAGCTTTTTCGTTAATCCTTCACCTCAAAGTCTGATGGTATTTTTTATAAAAGGGAGACCATCGAAATAACGAAGTCTGACTATATTATATAAAATTATATTGTATAAAAGTATTGCCAGGTTAGGAAAGAAACTTAGAATAAAATGATCGATAAAATTATTTAGTGCGAGTATCGAGTATTTCCAAGTTAAAGCAAGGAAAGCAACTACATCGTTTCTATCGATTCTGTAAATTAGAAGCGGTGATTTGGCGGTTATAAATTCTATGTCGTAAATAATAATGCTATTCCGAGAAAATATTGAAGCAACAATATTGAATCATTTTGTGTCCTAAATTTGTGATGAATTGTATTGAGCAATAAAAATAGATATTGTCTGGAATTCCTTATTTTTGTAAACCAAGGCACGCTTTGGTGTTAGATCAATAACTGTAAATTTCACATTTCGATAGGCAACGCCAACATGAAGTTTAATCGATTTATTTATATAGGTTTGTATTTGTTTTATAAATTTACATTGATTGTTTAAGTTTATCAATTTCTTATTATTTTATATTATTATTGTTGATATAGATAATTTTATCGATTTATTATTATTTGGCATTGATTTATATATTATCCAACATTTCTTTCTAGTGCATTCCATCGATTTAGTAGTTATTTTTAAAGATATACAGTTATTTTATACGGATTTCCCTCCTCATATATGGGAAGCTAGAGAAAGCGGGAGGGATGTTCCATTAAGAACAGTGAAAACCTTGGTTTATTCCATCATTAATAATAAAAGTGGTGGAGCAATAGAAGCTTTGTATCAAATATCGACTGCGGTAGTGTTTTATTGATCATATCAATTACTTGATAACTGATTTCCAGCCAAACAAAGATCTAGAGACATATATTCGAAAATCCTACTTAAAACTTAACGTTCCAATACCGACAGTGTTACCAAATCCAACAGACTCTTCAAACATCCCAGATGGACCACCTACTAGCAACAAATCTAAATTCGCGGTTAAAGTGAGTCTTTATATGATTTGTAAATTATTTGTATCGATTAAAACAAAATTAACCTGCTTGTATTACCTGATTAGAATAACTGTTATTCAATTCTGTAATTTTTACACCATTTTTAATGCAGGCTCATCTTAAAATTAATAGTTTTTCAATGGAAGGCACATAATCAATATTAATATTAATTATTAGTTAATATTTTAGTAATAATTCAATCCAAACCACAGATAATATGTGATGTAGTTATTATCTGAAAATTATAGTCAATTCCGTTAAACTAAGTCATTTTCAAAATCAGCGACATCAAGATATTTCAAATTGGGCACTTTTTATAATTATGCCAATATATTTGGATTTAACACATATTTATTATGATATTTCAAATTGGGCAATTTTGATAATTATTCCAATATTTTTAATTTAGCACATATTGATCAGGTTATTTCATTCCAGTTAATCGATATACTCTCCATGTTTATTATTAATCGAAAATTTGAAAAATTTATTCACGATTATTTCTTAACTGAACCATTTTTATGTTTTATAAAATATCAACTAAACTAAACACAAACTGCAAGTGGATGTGTAGGTAATAAAAATAAATAAAACAGAAATTTCTATTCACTCCAAACACCGCCAAGATACGTTTCCAATAATATAAGAAAAAAATCAATAATCTTATATTATAGAAACATACATACTTACTTTTATTTCACGCTGATGTTCTCATTTATAGTGCAATGAAATACATCTTACGCTATAGAAATCTAAAAAGTGGAAGAAAAATTAAATATTGCACATAACACACAACACATACTAAAAAACACATGCAAACTTTCGATTCATAGAAATGCACCGCTGATATACGTTTCTGTAATAACTTTATTTTACACAATTTTGAGAAAAAAAGATCGCTGAAAATGTTTTTAAATGTATTTTTAAAGAAACTATTGTCATGAAAATGAAATTAAGTTAAATATTCGTTAGAATTTCGTTAGAAATAAATCTTTGGCAATTGATTTAATTATTTAATTTTAATTAAAAATATATCTGACTTACATTATATCAAAATAATTCCAAAATTATAATTATAAAATAAATTTTATAAAATTCGTAAAATACCTGAAAATTAATTAAAAATAATTTATAACACAAATATTGACTATAAGAACTTGAATAATGATATCAAATCTATATGGATAAAGTCTTAAAATTTACTTAAAATTTAACATTTTCCCTTAAAGCCATTTCAAAATATGCCAAAATAAATTTCAAGAAATGAAATCTATTAAATTGGTAAGTCAATTTAATGATCTACACACTAACCACCACTATAGAAAATGTATCTCAGTGCTGTTTTTTGTATGTTCGAGTGTTTTCTATATTTATACATACTTACTCATTTTGTTTGTGATGCTTGGGCATAAAATAATATATTTTAATTAAAAATATACAGAAAGAATTAGATTTCAAATTAATCGATTTTAGAATAATTGGTTTAATTGGCATTTAATCGGTTAATGAAGTTTTTAGAGAAATCTTTGGTAAAAATTTTTATCACTTAATAAAATTAATTCCTTTTACCCAGCAAATTTAAACCAAAATAACATCTAGAAATCAGAAGTATGGAAATATTTCATACGTGTGTCTAAAACAGAAGTTAAGTGTTTAGTAAACAGTTATGGGAATATAATATAATCATGTGGTTGGACAACTACTGCAATGGCAAATCATATAAAAGTTTATCAAATTTATATTCAAAAAAGAAAATGACAATGGAATATTAAATTTTGTTCAAAGAGAACCTTGAAATTAATTAATTGCAAAATTTGCTTCAAATGACGGCTTTTCTTGTCCATTTCAAAATATGGTGCAATAAAAAGTTTTTTAAAAAGCCGAAATTTCAATTTTCCTAAAAGCATAGCAACGTTATGAAGAACTTCAGAATTTGAAAAATAATACTCAAAAATTTAGTATCACCGTTGATGGCAAAGGCAAAGATACATAAATGTTACACTTTTTCCACGCAACAAATATGTTCTTGGATTGGTTCCAATAGAGAATTTGTAAGAAATGTACATTTTACAAAAGCTAAAGGATATAAATACTTTATTTGTTTGAAATATTAAAAAGATTTTTCGAAGAGCCTCCAAATGAGGATCTAATTTCGTTCATGTATTTTTTGAAAAATTTGACTTATCCCAAAGTGAATGAATTTTTGTCGTATACTTCGAAAGCCAATATAAGTTTTTTCCCCAGTGAAATATACAATAGATTATTTACATTTGGAGAAAATAATATAACACAAAAAGAAGTATTTAATGTTGATGAATCTAGTGAATCTGGGTCTGAATCTGAATTTACAAAAATGCAAAAAATTATTGTTTCTTTTTATAGTTCTAAAACTAAATGCGTCGTACAACTTCAAAAAAGATTGTTAGTAAAAAAAGTAACAGATTATTCTAAAATCGATTAATTTGAAATTTCTATTTTGAGCACTTAATAATTATGCCAATATTTTTGGATTTAACACATTGACTAGGATATCTCATATTGAGTGTTTTTGATAATTATGCCAATATTTTTGGATTTAGCATATATTGGTATTTTAAAAATAAAATTAATTGTTATATAGTGCAATACCCAGAGGCCTAAATATTTGCAATAAAATAAATAAGCTAATTACTTCTGCGTCTTTTTCATTCAATGAGCAATAGTTTCTTGTCTGGGTCAGCCGAGCATACTCAAATCAGTCGATTCAAACAAAATTGCCATCAATCACCGAATTTCCTTAGGTTTCAAAAAAAATTGTCCACATTCTTCTTGTGCTATGCAATTATTTTTGTTTCCATCACCTTTACACATCACCTTTACATAACTTTATAATATAAAAAATTTCACGAATGTTCTGAATACCCATGGCAGCCAAGGCTTGCCAATTTTTTCGTTATAGATTTTTATCCATTAGGTAAGAACGTCGAAAAGCTTGAATTTTTATTGGATCTCAATTAATTGTATTTTTTGAAAACAATGAATTAAAATGACCGACAGACCTGACTTTATTGTTATATATTTTTGAGAATTAATGAACTCCAAATGACAGAACCTCGGGAGTGGATATGCTTAATAATCAATTAGGATATCACATAAAAATTAAATTTTCTGCGTTCTCTTTCCAAATGTTTACCTTGCGATGGTGGAAAATATAATGTTGAAAAATTGAACAGTTTCATCAGTACATTTCGACTTTTGAGCAACAGTACCAACATTTTTGAAGTTTCAGCTTGCTTTTTATTTTTTTGATACTCGCCTAAATCAATTTTGTAAATGCATTATTATAAAATCTTTATTTGATCAAGAAAATCTGTTATCATATTTGAAAATTGTATAAATTGACTTTATTTTCATCTAATAACATTTCCTATGTTGAAAACTGCAGACCATTGTTAAAAAATTATTAATTTATTCTTCATAACTAAATAAGATATCGGAAATTTTAATTGTAAAAACACAATTTTTCAAAAGACATATTTTTATCCTTCAGTCGAATTCTCGTCCATATCTTGAAGAGCTCAAAGACATTTTTGGAAAAATCGGTATTCCTGAGCAAAATAAACAAGTAATAAATATTGCTGTCCATATTGTCAGTATTGAATCAAATTAGGGATTAAATGATCTTTATGATTTCAAACTTAAATATCCCTATGTTGATTTGTCGAGATATTTATCCCAAGCAACACCATACTTTCAGCGAACTATTGAAACTGGACTGAAAAATATCTCTGAAGAGAGAGGTCAACCTCAAATATCTGTTTATGGATCAATCAAGTATTAATGTCTCATTTTCCGCATCCGATAAGTTTAAGTATTCTTAGTTGAATAACAGTGGTGCAGCCGCTTCTTTGGAAAAAGATAACCTGGCGTATTGTAATATGGACCCGGAATCTTTACTTCTTCGTTTAAAGCTATTGCGTAAAAATGCCGGTCTTGATAAGTCAAATTTCGACAAGACTGAAAAACAGAATCGTGTTTCATCACCGATACGAGACGAAATGGAATCCTCAGTCATATCTAAGTTGGTTCCATCAGGAGACGGGCCTGTTGAACAACCACCTGCTGTTAATCAGATACATAACAAACGGAAAATGTCCGCTGTTGATTTGGCAGCGATCAAGCAGCGTTTTGAAGCACTGAAACGACCGAACTGAGAACTTTATGATGAATTATAAATTCCCGAGTTTCCCTATTAGATTGTTCCAGAAAATGGATTTATTATACATTTTTGTTATTGTAAAGTTTTTCAGTTTATATAAATTTGCATGTGCATTTTCGATTTGGGTTTTTTATTTTTATAATTGAAATGAATTTTTTTAAATAATTCTATTTTTTTTAAATTGATTTTTAGTGATTTGCATGGTCTTAGCTATTTTAGTTGCCTACTTATCACACCGATTTTGATTGTGATTTTGCAATGTTTTACCTTTTTCAGAAGCAATTATTTTCTAATTTTATTGGTTTTGAAAATAAAAATAATTAAAAATTCCACTTTAAAAAGTGAATAACAAAACGATTTGCAATATTTTATTTTTAATAAATTTAAATTACTATGGAGGTTGCATTGAAAAATATGATATATTAGTTATAAATAAAAAGCAATATTTAAATCAATAAAATAATTAATGGAATAATTTTGATTGAAATTCAATAACTGAATTTTAAAGTTTTATAAACAATTGTTTAATTTCCAGTTATTCCATTTAATTAAAAGCGATTGTCAGAGGTATGTGTATGCTAAATTTCTATGAGAATCATTCAATTTCGTAAACATTTATATAATTTCGTATGAAATAATAGAATTTGTATTTATATAAAAACTTTATATTGAATATTATGTAATAATTGTTAATGAGTCGTCAATAAGTGGCCACGCGTAATTTTCGAACCTTTTTTCACTAGTTACAGGTCGCGAAAAGAATTATGCCATCAAAAATATAAACGATTAAAATCTAAAATATGATGACAAGTATAACAAATTGTAGCTATTGTTAGGTTCTGATTTAGTGGATAAGATATTTCCTAACACAGAATGATATATCTGACTCAAAAGATATATGTTGTGTATTTGACTCCAAGAAGTGTCATTTACTAACCCACAAATAACACTTGACAACAAAATTCTTTATTGATAATCACAAATAAACTTTCACTCTACACTGTCAATCAATTCAACACTCTACTTGGTGACTATACATTGCTTATCACAATACTCAGTGAGTAAAAGATCACCAATTACTGATTGGTTTATTTACTGGGACTTTGAGCTGGTTGTTTTCTTTGACCTTCTTCGCCAATTCATTCAAATACTCAAGTAACTTCTTTTTGTTTAATTTTTCAACTAATTCTTTTCTTTAAATCTTCTCCAATAATTATTCCTCACAATTATTTTTTTTACAATTATTTTTCACAAATCGTTTCTCCAATAACGTTTCATTCGACGTTGTCTAATTTTTTTCCAATAATTTTATCTCAAAAATTGTCTCCCAAATTTTGTCTGGATTTGTGCCCACCAATTTCCCTTTATATAGCTTCTTTTATGTTTGGCACTGGAGACAGATTTTGTTTTTCATTTTCCTCCGTGTTCCCCGATACGTCAGCTTTATCTGTGACAGATGTCGAGATATTTTTCCCTTTTTTGTTAAGCCGTCTTTTCCCTGCATATCTGTTATCTTTGACAGCCTGTTAAGATACGGTTTTTTCCATATTTTGTTTTTCTGGAATTTGAAATTCCACCTTTTTTGTACTTGTTAATTAACAATGACCATTGTTTTAATTTCTTGTTTGTTTTCTTTTAATTGATTTATCTTTCTCAATTTTAATTTCTTTTTACTTCCGTTTTCTTTTCTGAATTCTGAATTTATTTATTTATTATGTTATTCATTATTATCGGTATCCTCAACAATTTTTTTTTTTATGTGCATAAAATAATTATGTGTATAAAAAATAATTTTCAAGAAAGTTTTATAAAAATTGTAAGGAATCTGAAAATTGATCTATCCAAATATTAACTGTTTTTAAAGAAAATATTTTCAAGTAATATTTTCATCAATTGTCAATTGAAAAAAATCAGTGGTGAAAATTGCAAAAAGTTCTTTTAATAAGTAATATTTTGTTTAAATATTTAATGCTAACAATTATTTTTGATTCTTATATTTTAAATTAAATTATGGATAAAGAACTCATAATTGAAACACTATTTCAACAAGCTCCTAAAGTAAACATATATAATTTGTGATTAGTGTAAAAATTTGAATTTTAGAATTGGAAAGAAAAAGTTGAAACATATACAACAGTCATCGAAGAGATAGATTTAAAATCGCCAATAACTTATTTGGACAATAATCCCGATATTATAAAAGATTTATTTAATGAATGTAATGCACTTGCTTTTGAAAAATCTTTAGAAATGATTATGTCTTATTGTAAAGTGTCTGAAATTGGAAAAAGGTAGTTTATAATTATTTTATTAGCATTATTAAACGCTTTTAGAAATTTAAAGCTAGAACTCAAATTAATTATTGAAAAATGTTTTTTATCTACAAAATCACAAATTCGTGCATATGGAATTGATATTCTTATATTACTTTCGGAAAAATATCCCATTGATGTTGTTGAAATTTTACTAGAAAAAGTATTGAGTAATAAACGTTCTATTGTTAATGGGATTTTGGAGACATTAATGATTATGATCAAGTAGATATCTTTTTAGAATTAAATATTAGTAAAATAATGTAGGCAAGTAAAAAAGCTTCCTATTAAAGATATTGTCAAACAGATTCCTAATGTTATTGATGCTCGAGATAAATTAACTAGAGATCTCGCTAAAAAGTTGGCAATAGAAATGTGTACATGTTATGGTCGAGATCGGGTTGAGCCTTATTTTAAAGACATTAGACCTGTTTTGGTATATTTATTTCACTAAAATTCATTAAAAACTTGAACAAGATTTGCTTAGTTTATTAAATAGTGATAAAATCTGTTTATTAGCATACACATGCTCCCCGGTATTCATTATGTTTCACGGCCCATTTGATGAGAAAATATTTAGTTTAGAATTGCAACTTTATTCCATCTTCGACATTCATAACATAATAAGACAATAAATATAAATTATCCTCCATTGTCTCCTGAAAATGAGTTATTTCTCTTAGTGTAATTCCTCATGAATGATTATCAATATTAAAAGTGGCTTTAGCCTCCCTTTCGTTCGACACTGTAAATTTGTATACCGATCAAAATTTACCAAATATAGCCCTTGAATTTGATTATACTAATTTCCAATGATCGATTACCCCTTTCCTATTCTAAATAATGTTAAAATTTTATTTGAATGAATGCTTTAATCAGTACAATATGTTGATTTAATATAAGGGAATCTTTTGGGGTGGCCTTTTACTAACCGTTTTTCCAGGCGAATTCCTGGAGATTTTTAGCGCCCGTTTCC
Organism: Schmidtea polychroa; assembly: GCA_959609185.1. Classification (NCBI taxonomy): domain Eukaryota; kingdom Metazoa; phylum Platyhelminthes; order Tricladida; family Dugesiidae; genus Schmidtea; species Schmidtea polychroa. The sequence continues at coordinate 60,508 of CAUHTR010001625.1, read as the reverse complement.
CACACATGTAACTGAATATCTTATCGAAAATCGCATTGAAGAACAACTAAAATGAGCCGAAACTGAATTAAAAACCTCTAGCAGAAACCAACAGAAAACCTGTTAGCCAAAAGACAATCAAAAAAAAATCACAAAAGCCAGTTTGAATAGGGAAAAAGGTAAAGTAAACTATCAAATGACTCCAAATCGTACGATAAAATATTTGAGTTCCGGGGCCACTTTCTTGTTTCCTCGTCAAAATCCACTTTAAAACGGCTTAGCATATGTTTATATTGAAATTACTCGAATCAAAATTGCTATAGCTAATGAACCCGATAATAGAATATTTCGAAAATTTGTCAAGGTCATAATTGTTCTGATGGAAAACCAGATTTTTGTGATGGAAAACAGTTTTAAATTCAACGCATATCCCTTTTTTGTAAAATGCTATTTGTAATCGAGTAATTTATCTCTTAAAATTTCCTTGCTGGGAAACTCTACGAAATATGAGTGATGTCCGGGTAGGGGAAAATGCTATTGAATCCTATCATTTCTAATCATTTCTTTGTGTAATTTAAAATTAGTGGCGTAACAATGATGGAGTAAAAGCAAGCAATGCTCAGTCCCATATAAAATGTATTATTTTCATTTTAAATTGATTTTCATTTTTCAACTAACAAGTGGGCCTAAAAACATATTTTATCTATGGCGTTATAATCTGTAGGTATGTCATTATTTAGAACATCCTCTCGATTGCAGAGATTTAATAAGTGTTAGGAGGAAACGAAAAAGAGTAATATTTCACAAATTTTAACAAAAAAAACTTGAAAATCTTGTTTAATTTTCGTTACTAAATGTGATAATGACTCTGAGAAAATAATAATAACAAAATTTCAGCTCAGTGAATTGCAAAGCGAATTTGATAAAGTCATTGAGAATGTAAATATTTCTTTAATGGAAAGTGAAGATTGTAAGCCTCCGGTCGATTTACTGTCACATATATCATCAGATATATATGAAAAGATTGTAGTTTTATTTATGAATTTTTGAGCCGTTTATAACATTTTTACTAGGATGGTTCTAGACAAGAGAGGAAAGAAGTTTTAGAGAAATTGAATGAAGTCATTGATAATTCTCCATTGATAAATGGAAATTATAGGGAATTAATTAGAAAGTTATGTCATATTTTTACTAAAGATTCGCAAATTTCGTCTGTTATTCTCGCGGGAAAATTATTAACTCAAATAGCCAATGGGCTGAAGAAGAATTTTTCAATTTATTCTTCAATATTAGTTGAGTCTTGCTTTGAAAAATTCAAAGAGAAAAAGTCCTCAAGTTCTCTCCGTTACTCGGGAATGTATCGACTCCGCATTTATGACTGTAAGATTAGTTTATTTTAATTATTTCGTAGGATTATAAAATTACAAATTTTTTTACAAAAAATTCATTTTTTAAATATATATTTTAGTGATTTTAGGTTTAATTGAAATCACCATTTAAATATAGTATTAATAAATTAAAAAAGCCAAAAATAGAATTCAATTTTGATTATTTAATATATATTGATATTGATCTTTTTTATTAATATCAATAAACATCGATATCTGTTTCATGGTCAATTTTTTTATAAATACAATGCAAATTGAAAAGAAATCAAATGTGAAAATGGAAAGAAGCTGTAAATAATTATTTGCAAATACTAATTTTGATTGCCAGAAATCTAATTTAAACTCAATTCGAGGTACAAAGACTATTATGATTGGAGGTTTCAATCGTGTGTTCGTGTGCAATTATGTTGAATTTGAATTAAAATATTAACTAATAGAATACAAAATAAATTATTCAAATTAAACAATTTTTATTAACGATTGGAACTAAATAATGGGCCTTAAATCTCGAATATCAGGAACCTTGCTGATTTTTTTCTGGTCCTTTTACGGAATTGTTTTGTAGAATCTTCTTTTTTATTTTATCTTCTGACTGAGCCAATTAAGTGACTTGAGATCGGGTAATATCTTTTCTAATCTTGTTCTAAACTAGTTTTGTGAATGAGAGTATTATCGTTTAAGTAATAGAGCCCATACACTCTTGTTTTTTCCTTTTTTTTACTTCCTTGTTTTTTGCACGAGTCTAACTAAAAACATAGCACTTGTTGATCACCTCATCCTAAAACAGACCTTTCCAGGCAGTTTCCACTCTCCAGGTTCCTGTTTAGACTGCGGAACATATCTCTCATCCATATTGGTAATATTATCCATAAAACACTCCGATATTTGAATGTTCTCTTCGCAGGAATGCAGACGTTGATTTTTCATTTCACCATTTAAAAAACGTGGTACCGAGTGAGAATACAGAGTGAAATTTCTTAATTAAGTAATATTAATACCATTATACACAACTGAATATATATTTACAGTCCTATGATTTTTTTTTATAATTGCGAAAAATAGTTATTCGTAGAATAATCAATGCATTTAGACGAATCTAGAAAATTGTTTGGAAGACATTTTAAAATCCCTTGAAAACAAAAACCCGACAATCAGATTAGAAACTATTAGTTTTCTATTAAGAATTATTGAAAATGTTCAAGTGATATCATCGTTGAAAAAGAATTTTAAAAAGTTGATGCCATCATTGAGGAAATTATGTGATGATAGTGATGTGAAAGTTCGAGAAGAAGTCTTTCAGTTGATTGGTAAAATTATTTTGATTGTGGGAGAAAAACAAATCAACCCATTCCTTGAGAAGCTTGATTCTACAAAACTTCAAATAATCAATTCAATTATATCTAAATCTGTTCCCAGTGAAAAAATCAACAATAATGATAATAATAATGCTACTGCTAGTGCATCAGATTATTAAGCCTTTACAGAAGATGATCACTTCGTCTAATGAAGGTGTTTTAAATCCTGTTAAAAATAATCTTGTCAAAAAAATAGTAAAGCCAATAAAACCTTACAAAGAGATGTTAATATCTGAACAGGATCTTGTCGATCAATATTTTCAGTATTACTTTCTAAAATTGTGAACGAAAATTGTAATTGGTTATAGATATTTCGGTAAAGAAGTCACGGATAAATTAGTTAGTCAAGTTTGGAAATCGCGATTGGAAGCTTGTGATAAAGTTTTAGAATTTGTAAAATCAAATCATATCGATAGAACGCTATGTCAGGTTCTCGTACAATTTACCTTCAGAAAACCTGGATTAAAAGACAGCAATGTTCAGGTGAGAATTATTATTATTATTTTCTCTAAAATTTTTAAATTTAAAATAAATAATATTTGATTGGTTAATTTATGATATTATTATTGATAATTCATTTCAAATTGATAATTCACAATTGTTTAAATGGTAAAAATGGTACGTTTATTATTGATGTAATATAAAATATAAATTGTTTCAAAAGCACTTTATGGATCAAAACAATTTGAAATCAAAAGTAATATATTTAAATAAATAATATATATACTAACATCGAAATCGTCCAATAATAATATATCATTTGATATCCAGTGTTGTGCAATCTCTTCAATGTTCTTCAGTCGTATTAACTGGATTCTGTTGAATGATTTCTGAATGCATAAAATTTATTAAAACATGTAAAATACAACGTAAAACATTACGCTTTTATCTAACAAATTTGAAATATTATACTAAAACAAATATATTATCACATACCATTTTATTTTGCCAGGTTGTCAAGAAGAAATTGCAAATTCTTAATGAATGTTTCCTTAAATGTGAGAATGGATTATCAATGATAGTTGTAGAGTTGTGCTTGAATGATATTATCGAAAGAATGGGTGATGTGAAACTGGGAACCCAAATTAAAGAAACTCTTTCCATAATCTGTTTAAACACGACTCCAAATGAGCCAGTGTTTGTCAATTGTGTTCAATATTTATCGAAATGCAAATCAACAAAATCTGTTTCTGATTGCCTTGTATGGTTCGTTCGGTTCTTATCTGATAATAAATTCAAGTATACATTTTATTCATTTTTAATTATATTGAAATTTCGTTCTATGCGACTAACTTCTTTCTCAATTGACATTTTATCGTCATTTATTTGGTGATCTGAACTCTTTATTATTATTTCCCTATATTTAGATGTCTTTCCGTAAAAGAAATGTTGCCCACAATCCAGCAGTTATTACAATCTCAAAATTCAGTTATCAAGCAGCAAGCGGTCTCGTTAATTGCATTATTACGATTGGAGTATGGTGAATTTGTTTCAAAATATTTCGAATCTGAAAAACCGAATATTGTTGATATGATTGGTAAAGAAATAAAGAAAAAAGAAAAACTACATAATGAAAAAAATGTCCTAAATCAAAACAAGTTTGTTTTTATCATTTGCATAACTAATCAATTTCCAAAATCCTTTGAAATTCTACAATTTATTAATCTATAGTCGAAATCTAAATAAAGATCAATGTTAATATAATGATAAATTAATATATGATCGATAAACAATATTTTAAAATTATTTTTACAATTTATACTACTCTATATTTCGTTTAAACAAATTCACTTTCAAACAATTTACATAAATATCCAATCAACTTCAGTCTTTGGGTTTCCCGTCTAATCCATGCAACTCACCCATTGAAAAATTAGAATTTTTTGATTTAAATTAATCATCAGCCAATATTTTAAATTGGGATATTTTTAAAATCTTAAATTATATCTTTTAGAATATTAAAATGTTGTTTTTATGTATTTTAGATTATCTTCTGTAATTATTTTTATAATATTATAATAATAATCAATAAAAATATTTATCTTCATTTAGATTTTGACTATATATCGATATTATGATATTTTAATAAATGATCTATAAATGATAATTAAATATTTATAATTTCTCTAAAGCGAGATTTTTACTGTCTATTAAATTATAATTTTGCTAAAACTATAAAAATATATGAAATTTGTTCTTGATTGGACGATGAAATTATTCCATTAATTCCATAAAAATTGTATTCAACTGTAAAATTTTGATAATAATTGATAAATTATGGAATAAAATCAGGAAAAAATGATTTCTGGATAATATCGATTTCTAAATTTTCCACTCGATATTAATTTATGAAAAGGTTTTTTTTATTTTTAACTCGTGGAATATGGAAGTTTGCAGTGAATCTGAATTGCATGTTACTATCAATAGAGTGAGTATTTGTGGAAATTATACTTGTGTGCATCCAATTGAAGTTTATGTCTATTTTGTCGGAATTGTATTTATATAGATTATTTTGAATTGAATAAAATCATCTATAACATTAAAAAAAAATTCAATAAACTTATATTATAGAAACACATATTTACATCTGTTATTAATATAAGTCCAATTGATTATCAAAATGTATTTCAAAACTGATTACATAATATTTGGCATTATTCGAATAACCGATTTAAATGGCGAATAATTAATTTAATAATGATAATTGTGCGTACCATGATTTATAATTATACCACTTTTACTATATAATAATATTTGTTACTTATAATACAATATATATTTTATTTCTAAATTAGTTATTTAAATATCCTTAAGAACCTTTGTGATAAACTTTAATATTACATCGAAAAAAGCATTTACTATAGAAACTGAAAGTAGTAGAAAATATATAGAACATAGTAGAACATATAGTAGAACATATATCACGCATGAGTTCAATGAGAGACATTTTCCGAAAATTTATTTTTTAAAGAGCCACCATAGTGAACTACATATTTTTTTTTATTTAATTAATTTGATTAAAAAAGACTTAAACGCTATTAAAAACAATTATTTCAAAATTTAAGTAACAAACATAAAATATAATAAAAATCCATTAATAAAAAGTAATAAAATTTCTTGAATTAACGAAGACTTTTGGTCAAATCTTTGAAATTTGGTGTATACTTTGTTAAAGCTGTTCGCAGCAATTCTGTAAGATGCTGATTGGTCAACTGTGAACGATATGTTGTACCAAAAATTGAAATTAGACGGCAAGCAGCTTGTTTTAAGTGTGGATATTTTGCCTCTGGTACGAGTTTCCAAAATTCAATTATAGAAGTAACTTTATGGTGCATTTGCAAAGCCTGGTCCTCTTTCATATCTAATAATTCCAATTCCCCAACCGCTTTTTTAACAAGTATTACTTCAGAAATTGGAAATCCATCTTCAATAATATCACAAATAAATGGGTTCACAAAAAATGCAAATGTAGATTTAAAACTTTTCAAATCTTCAAACCTACATTTGAAATCCGCTTGCAATTCTTCCAATTTTTCACTGTATTCGTTTACTTTTTCTTCTGTGATATCAATTTTATTAGTTTTTATTCGTGGAAAATGATTAAATATTTTCGACCTAAGATCGTTCACAAAAAGCCGAAGTTTAGCTTCAAAACTAAATAACGTTTGTGACAAATCAATAATTATCTTTTCTTTTCCTTGTAAAGCCAAATTTAATATTTGCAAATGTTCCATAATGTCTGTAAGGAACATTAAGTCAGAAAGCCAAGTTTCATTTTCTAATTCTGGGTATGCTATTCCTTTTTCTTTGGTAAATATTATGATAGGATTTAGGAGTTCCACAAAACGGTCCAAAACATTGTAAGTTGACAGCCATCTAACAATACACCATAAGGAGACATCATTGGGCAATTCATCTGTTTCATCATTTAATCTTAATTCTTCTAAAAAGTTTTTAAATTGACGATGTGTTTTGGCATTTGTTCTAATTAAATTCACAATCTTCAAAACAATCTTCCACACATTTTCGTATTTAAAGTACTTCGCTATGAGATGCTCGCGATGAATTATGCATTGAAGAGATAAGAAATGAGGAATATTTGGATCTCTGTTTAAAAGACCAATGAGACCTTGATTTTACCCCATCATTGCAGGGGCTCCGTCTGTCGCAACACTTACAAGTTTATCACGCGCCAATTCAAACTTGTCCATCACTACATCAAGCGCAGTTTTGACATCGATACCGCGAGTTGTTTCTTTAAGAGCTACTAGGTCTAAAATTTCTTCCTTTACTTTTACGTCAGAAGATACAAAGCGGACAAAAACGGCTAATTGTGGAACATCCTGAATGTCAGTAGACTCGTCGAGAGCTAAACTGAATGCTGTACAATTTTTTAAATCACACATCAAATTATTTTCAACATTTTCGCTAATTTGGCCAATTCGACGCGCAGTTGTACGACGTAACATAGGAATACGTGAGATCAATTTATGTAGTTTTGAGTTATCCGGATCCAAAACTTTAATCACTTCTTCCAAGTTTCTCTTAATAAATTCACCTTCTCCATATGTACGTTTAGCACGAGCTATATTCCAAGCTATCAAAAAACTAGCTTCGTTGGCACTGTCATCTTCTCGACTAAAAGAAGACATTAGTCCTTGTTGGTTTTGAAGCCCTGATTGCAATGACTTAAGTTTTTCTGTTCGCAATTTTGAATTGAGTGGATATTGAATTGATAAGTGTGGATGACTTACTTCATAGTGTCGACGTAAATTGGTTACTTTGTAGTTGGAAATTGTAACTTTACAAATAAGACACAACGATTTACCATTATTGTCAATAAAAAAAACTTTTCTGTCCATTCTTCTTGAAAAGTTCTATTTTCTTGTTTGTATTTTCGTTTTTTGATGTTTTCTGAGGTCATTGTAATAATAAATTTGAATAACTTATATTACTGAAATTTAAACAAAATAATAAAAAGACATAAATTTAATTTTAATTAATTTAAAATTTTAAAATGCTTCATAAAAAATCTTCTTACCAAATTTTTCAAAAAACACGAATAGAAAACTATACTAAAATATACAAACGACCGCAATATTGTACAAACAAAAATACTAACTAATCAAAATTCACTAAATTTCACTAAATTTATTTTCATTGCTTCTCTCTCGTTGTTATAATAAAGCGCCGCCTACTACAAAATAATTTTAAAATGCAGTAAAATTTTCAAATTCAATTATCAAAAATTCAATTATCAATGAGCAGCAGTTTACTCAACGAAGAGCCGCATGCGGCTCTAAGAGCCGCATTTGCCCTACCGTTGATATATACCAAAGCTCAATTTATAATAACATTTAAAAAATTCTTTTGCAGAAAAAAAATTTATCGTTTGTGCTCATTCTGTTAAATTCAACGTCTGATACAACTTTAAGCCTTTCACCTTTTAATTTTACTAAATGCACTCGGTGCAGTTTATTAATAAATTATCATCAGATACATCTTCATATTCGCTAGGTCATTTACCTGTTAGGGATTTCTATAAACTGTGGGTGTCAGGTTTTAGATATTTTGATAAATGTTTTCGATAATTAGTGGATTTAATGTATCAGAATAGTTTTATAATATAGATTATTATATAATTTCAATTTGGTAGAATAACAAAAAAACCTGAGAATTGTGAAGAACAGCTTTATAGCATTCATAGTCATAAAATAACGGAACAAAAATCTTCCCAATCAGATGCGGTTGCGTTATCTGTACATAATCCAATTAATGAATTGTCTATTACGGAATCGATTGGTGAAGATCAACATGGTCAACTAAATACTGAAGAAGAGTCCATAAATAAGGATTCCAGTTCCAAGTATTTTTAAATGTGATTAATATAATACATTAAACTGAAACCTTATTAGAGATATCAGGGATAACTGTCGATCATTTGTATTGGGTAGGAATGTCAAACAATTCCTAGGGTTTTATCATCAGTTTTTTTATAGATCTATGTGAAAAACTGAACTTTTATACCAGTTGTTATTCGAGTTATCTTTTCCAAGAAGAACTAGGTTTGTTTTTGTCTTCAATGAAGCCGATATGTGATCCAGAGAAGAAATCTGCAATCAACATTTTACACCATGCTCTAAACAGCAGTTGGACAGAATCTGAAATCGTTTCGACCCAGGTAATCAATTGATTTCTTGTTAGGATTCCATATTTGATTTCCAATTGACTTTTTATGTTTGTTTTAAAAATCAATTTGAAAATATTAATCACCCTAAAATTCTATGTATAACACGAACTTTAATAATGTTTTTAATTAATGTTTTTTAAAATTTAATATCTATGTTTGATTTGTAATTGATTTATTATTTTAATCCATAAAAATGGAATATCATTTTCATGTTTAAAAAAGCTTGAAATAGTTCAACATACAGAAATTTTGGTAATCGTGAACAAGGACGGGTAAACAATGTTAATGAAGTCTCAGATATAGGTTAGAGGAATATAATATGTTCTGAAGACGATGAAGCCTGATAAAAAAGAGTTTCGCATTGTCAGTTATGGAAACTGAATTAAATGCTTGGATTCAACTTCAAAGGAAGTGCCCAGTGGTGTGATAGGTTTATGCATAGAAATCACTTGTGTAAAAGCTGTTACCTCGTTTAGATAAAGCTTGTACATAAACTGGGAACAATCTTGAGCAAAGATTTAATATATTAAACAGAATCATTTTCTTTTAGATCTGGTCTATTCACGTATATTAGTAGGCGCTAGAAGAACGTTTGGATCGTGCATGGCAACAATCTTTCTTTTACCAAGCATGTACTTTTAAAAAATAATTACTAATTCATCTCCTAACACGATTGCTTCTTGTTTCTGTCAAACACATCAGCATTTTGACTAATGTGCACACTGGTAACATTATATCCCAAATAATAATAATGACATATTTTTACTTCTAAGCCGTCATGAGCAACTTTGTCAAACAATTTTTCTTTCATCTCAATGTTCAGAATACGAGGATATCTCTTTTAATTCTTTGCTTTTTTCTTTAAATTCACCTTCAAATAAGGGATTTGTAATAATTAATGCTTTTTGTAAATCCCAAGATTGTGATAAATTAAAATAATCATCCACAAATGTCTTAGAAAGTCTTTGAAACATATCGTAAGTCCCTCAAAAACTTTCTGGAACTTCACTGATATAATATGCATTTGATTCTAAAATTGGGTTTGATAAATGCATTTTTAATTTTAAACATTTAAAAATAAAAAGTAGTTGGCGTAGAAATAAATCAGAATGTTAACATATGAAGATCAAACGAATTTTGATATGCCTAGGAACAAAAGACACAGAATATGTGAAAATTAGAACGACTGGTGCAATAAAATGTAATTTCACAATCGTTCTTTCTGTAGCGATGAACTGTCGCCGATGGTTAGTTTAAAAAGCTAATGAAAAGTGATTGATGAACGAAGATTATTTTAAAATGTGGGTGAAAGAAATTTGGAAGTCTAAATTTTTGATTCAGTTCCATCTCAGTTAACTCCATTTTCAAATACAACATCAAAATATTCCTTACTAAAAAATTACAGCTTTTGTATATATAAAATTTTTAAAGGTCATATAAAGAACAAATGGGAAAATGAATGATTGTTGAAGCTTCGTCTTTAGTAACAACAGGTTCCGTTAAAAATGGATTTTATAGAGCTAAAATTATAACATTGTATTGACTATGAATCAGTAAATATATCGATGTTTTTGATATATTTACTGATTCATAGTCAGGCTTTTTAATAAATACAATGTCAATGGAAAAGAAATCAGTGGTGAAATGTATGGCATTGCATCAATTACATGAAATTGTATACACTAGAACAGAAAGTAAACCTAGTAAGGCTTAAGATTTATCCATAATATATATTTAATGATTTTAAAGATTTTAAAATATAATTTAAAATATTAACTAATAATTGAATTTTCGATTAAATATTAATTATTGATTTCTATATTCATTGATTTTTAAAATTATAATTTGATTATACGATTTTTTATTCAATATATCATTTCTAACGAAACGATTCAGACGGAATCCGAAGAATTGAAACGTCGGGAAACTCCAGAAAAAACGATTGTTGACATTAATGTGCCTGATAGAATGAACGAATACATTAATTGTAGGAAAAAAACGAAGTAGCTAATGAATTATATGAAAGCATTTGAATAGTTTTATAGAGTGGAGACTAAGGTTGACGAAAGTTATGATGATTTGAAGGAAAATAATTATAAAAATCAAAAATACGAAAAAAGTTCAGGTGAATTAACAGTACTAAAAGAAAGGTTTATTTCTATTGGATAATAGGGAATTCCTCATAAATATTTAGGTTAAATAACTGTGCTGATAAATACGTGTGTATCGCTGAGAAAATCATATTTGTTTTGGAGAATGAAACTTCTCCACATACAATTTATGAAAATTTATCTCGGTTGAAAAGGTTATTGAAAGGTGATTATAAATCAATGATTTTGGCGAAAATTAACAAAAATTATAGATGAATTGAAATTGCACATATTGGATCTTGTGCCTCAATTAATAATGGCGTTAGTGAAACGTAGCAAAGCCAATGAAGCATCGTATACATTTCCTAGTAGTATTCAAGAACTCCAACAGATTTTGATTTTAATCAGCATGGTAAGGCTTAGTTTTCTTATTTTATGAAAACCAATTTTTACATAAAATAACGCTTTTTATACTTTTATTAGACAAATAGGCCCTGCTAGCTAGGTTTCGATCATTCTGAATGCATATTAAAATTTTCATTTCCCCTGATTCCTTGAATTTCAAAAACATCCTTTTTAATGATAAAGTTGTCATAATTTAATTTAAAAGTAGCATAAAATTGAATATTTCTTTTACATTTCTGAATTGATATAAATATTATTATATAAATATAAGATTTTATTACTATATTAATTACTCATATAGCTTTTATATTTAATTTATTAATATTTGATTTTAGATGTGACAAATAATTCAGTGATAATTAATTAAAATTTGATTAATCTATTATTTAACAAATTCAAATATATATATAATTAATAAATTTTGAAAATCTATAATTTTATTGGCGTATTAAACAATTAAATTTAATAATATTTATATTATTGAAACACTTGGAAGCTACTACTGAAAATTCGTGTTAAAGCTGAAACAAAATATTGATCTATAGTGCTGATAGAAAATATTAATTTGAAACCAAATATATTAACGTCAAAAATTGCTGAATAAAAAAATTAACTGATATTGTCATATAGCACAAATCTAGTTATTTAAATTCAGTGAAAATTTATTTAAATTCGATTAATTTAATATTAAACATTTTAAATTCAATAGAAAATATATTAATTTTTTGGATAGATAATAAATTTGAAAATCTATATTTTTATTGACATATTAAACAGTTACTATTTTTTAAATTTAGTATCGGACATATGCAATTTATTGGATTCGAAATGGTTAAGGAACCATTCTATTATTTATGACTTTTCTATTATGACCATACTATATTAAAAAATAAACTATTAATCCACACAAATGAAGATAAAAGCTGAAAGGAAAATCATATATTTATTGAAGCTGTTATTATTTAACATTTTGTAATATCAGCTCGATTCTTAATTAGATTCGAAATTTTAATCATTAGAAAGTAATGAATCATTATTATTATTATCAATATTATTTTATTATTATCAATATTACTATATTATTATCAATATCCTTACGTTATCAATTGAACCGAAAAAAATTTTCCAAAGTTGGGCCATTCCATTTTCTTTTTATAATCATGTATTTAGGGATTTGCATTTCAATAAATTTTAAAATATTGATAAAATCTAGCAGTTAACTTTTAAATGCCTGAAATGTAAATTTATTATCCAATAATGTTTATTAAAAATGTCTGAAGAAAGTAAAAAGTTTCCTATGCCAAAATGGATTTATTATTTACACAATAGCAGATTTTAGTTTTTAGTTTTATTTTATTTAGATATATTCCGAGCAGCAATTTATTGACGTAATTTCTCATCCGGTGTTGCGAGAATTGTACCATCAATTATTTACAATTCTCGTTCGTTTTATTTCTGAATCTACTCAAGCAGGATTATCTTTAAAAAAGTTTCTTAGTTGTCTTCTCTTAGAAATTACTATAAAAACCAACACAACTGAGTCTCTTTGTTCCATGATATCTCTTCTTTCAAATTCTTTCAATGATTCTTCTGTTGACAATCAATACATCAATGTTTTGATTAAAAATACAGCGAAAATATTTGATCTGATAAAAAATTCAGGTTTTTGAGTTTAGAATTGATCAGAATTGATTAATTGATTGTAGATAGGGAAATTGATTTCAGTCGAATATTGTTATTGATCAATGATCCATTTGAAAAGTTTCATAATGATCAAGACAAAGTAAACAGTATAAGCCTGAAAACGATCAAAACAATTATTGATTTTCTGACAAAAATCAAGAAATTGGAATTGCTTAAGCATGTACCAGAAAATGTAGGATTTATATTACTAGGATTTAGTTATCAAATTGATCTGTCTGATTGTAGAATGGAGAAAATCTTATCAATTATATACACAAATGTCATAAACGGATCACTCAAAAATGATTCGATCTTATTATGATTTTATTGTAATTTATAAATGATCACTTCTGCAGTTTCTTTTTTACATTATTGTGTGATGTTTATTAGTTCCTGTTTCGATAATTTAAAATGATGTATTTGACAACTTTCTAAATAAATATTATTTTATTCTCTTTATTTCATTTCATTGTTATTGTTATTATTATGATGAAATATCAAAATCAACTCGATATTAATGATATCAAAACTGCAAACAATTGGTAAACCCCATTTCTATAATAAAATCCGTTATCAAAATCCAATGACTTCAGCATGTTGTCAGCATTGGTTTGAATGGCTAAATTTAATGCTATTACTCAAAATTGTATAAACATTGTAGTTTATATGTTATTAGTAAAAATTTTTATTGACTATTATTATTATTATTATATAGTCATATACCCCTTAAGTGTATATGACTATATATCCGTCAAGACCAGTGTTGGGAAACCTGCGGCCTCCGAATTCTTATCGAAATAAAATCTTAATTTATATAAAAAACCATGAATTTTGAGGATTTATAAATACTTTAACTATTGAAATGTATATAAATAAGATTATTGAGCACTCATTTGTGAAATTATGACTTATTTGCATCAATTTTTTGATTTAGAAATAATAAACATTTTCCAGAATATTTCATACAGCTGCAGCTTTCAAATCTGGAGACTCATTATAAATATTGTTTTAATTACTAACTGTATATATACAAAAGATTTAAAATGAATTTAATTAATGTTAAAATACATTTTGACTACGGCCCCATTTGGAGGCGACAAATTTAAATGTGGCCTATGTAAATAAAAAGGTTCCACACCCCTGGTCAAGACCAAAGTCTATGTAAAATGGGTATGGCGGATATATTGTGAAAACTTTGTCCGCTTTCTGCATTGTTTACATTAGATGTGTTGTGTTATTTTATTGTTGGTGATGAAATTTAATGTTACTCTGACTCCAAGCGTGTCTTTATATAATTCATAAATAACACTTGACAACAGAAATCTTTATTGATAATCACAAAGAAACTTTTACTTGACACTGACAATAAATTCAACACTCTGCTTGGTGACTATACAATGCTTATTGTGTTGGGCTAGAACTGATTTCTAGACCCAAAACCATACTTTGTGACCGAAATGTGTAGGTACATAACATGCAAAAAGCAAAAAGTATAGTTAAATATTAAAAATACACCATATAAACAATATCAATTAAAAGAGAAAACAACAAAATATAAACACAGAAATTAAATAAAATTATACCAAAAGCAAGAAGTTATGCAAAATCGAACTGAAAAATAACCAAATAAACATAGAGTTACAAAAAACAGACTCGAATAACTTAAAAGACGGTAAAAACAGTAAAAAATTCCAGAAAAACCCAGAACATTCCATAAAAATGGCGATGACCATCATAAAAGCTACCTTAAACAATAAAATTTAGAAAAATAAATAAATTGGTAATAAAAATAAAAAATCTGAAAAAGAAATTCATAAAAACATCAGTTAAAATAAAAATTAAATTAAAAGTAATATAGAATGTTCTGGAACCGTTCCAAATCCATCATGGACGTAAAATTAATGAAAAATAATTAAAAAATAAGAATTTAAAAATAAAAACAAAAATTATGGCACAAAAATTGCCATTAAAAATAGCAAAATCGCAAAATAGAAAATTCTGGAATAAAAAGAATTCGAGTTTGTTTTAATATTAACACATACACGTGTACTTGCACACACAAAAATAGATATATATACCGACACGTTTCGGTCACAATTTAATCAATTTTGTGCCAAATTCTTGTCAACAACAAATCGATAGTGAGTAGTGATTTTTGTTTATTATTTTTTGTATCATGCCTACTTAACGAATTATATAGATGATTTTTGAAATTTTTCTTTTTAAATTTCAGTGATGTATGAAGGATCAGCGGCGAACTGGAGTACCTGCGCCTCTGGTCAGTCCTACATCCAAATTAACTTATTCTTATAGGACGACATGCATTATTGATATTATATTGATATTATATTATATGGTTCCTTTTTTGTTTGGGTCCTTCGGAGGTCGAACCACTTCATGGTCCTGCCATGGAGTTAAGTCGAGGAAACCCTCCGTCTGACTCTTCTTATTTATTAAAGGTCAGCCGTAAATGGTTGACTTACTATACAACATTAAGGTTTGTCCTAGTGGTCCCAGTGGGGCTGCGAAAGCAATAACTCTTCCCGACCTTTTACGTAACACACAGTTAAAATCAACATTAAAAATCATTGACAACTACTCTACACTAAGGTCCTAATTTGAGTAGAACTCATACCCAAACTCACACAATTCTGCAATCACATTAATGTAACCGGTTGATCAGTAATAACAATTTCAGTTATGCTTAGACATAGGCCGAATTAGATTTTGTAATAGAAGTTATGGTAATCAAAGTAATGGAAATGATAAAGATATTCGGCCTACGTATAAGTAGAACTTAATCTGGATAGGTCTTTGAATTAATTATAGTGCTAATGAATTTAACGTAAATGTAGATATTAAAATCAACATTAAAAATCATTGACAACTACTCTACACTAAGGTCCTAATTTGAGTAGAACTCAGACCCAAACTCACACAATTCTGCAATCACATTAATGTAACCGGTTGATCAGTAATAACAATTTCAGTTATGCTTAGACATAGGCCGAATTAGATTTTGTAATAGAAGTTATGGTAATCAAAGTAATGGAAATGATAAAGATATTCGGCCTACGTATAAGTAGAACTTAATCTGGATAGGTCTTTGAATTAATTATAGTGCTAATGAATTTAACGCAAATGTAGATATTATAAAGCTAAAATTAGGAATCTATTAATCCAAGTTCCCACTTTAAAATATTTATAATTGTATAAGTACTTAGTTACAAAATTTTTCTATTAATTATAAAAATATAAGTTATAAATAATTGCGAGATTTTAGATACAAATTATATTGATCCTGAAAATATAAGTTATTAATGGAGAAATTTTAATTATAAATTATAGATTAGGGATAGTAGTAAATAAGTTTTAAGTATAAAAATTAACTTAGAACTAGTTATATATAAACTATATATATGTTGGAATTCTGAAAATATAACTTATAAATGGTTACCAATAAACCTGTAACAATTTCGGGAAACAATGTTGATCATAAAAGGGTAATTCATAAAAAGTTATATAAAGTCGACTATAAAATTATAAATTATAAAATATAAAATTATAAATTGTAAAATACAAAATTATAAATTATAAAATATAAAATTGTAAATTATAATTTCTTATGTATGAAATGCTCATAGATATAAACTATAAATACTTATAATATAATTTACAAACAGGTATAAATATAAATTATAAAAATTTATGATTAATAATTAACCGTAAATATACAAAATATAAATAGTGATAATAGCTTGCCTTTAGGCATAAAATTTCTTTTGGTCATAAATTATAAATAGGGAATAATTATATTGTTATTATAATCATTATCTTCATTATTAGTATTATTATTATTATTATTATTATTATTATTATTATTATTATTATTATTATTATTATTATTATTATTATATTTATTATTATTTATTATTATTATTATTATTATTATTATTATTATTATTATTATTATTATTATTATTATTATTATTATTATTATTATTATTATTATTATTATTATTATTATTATTATTATTATTATTATTATTGTTATTAGTATTATTATTACCATTATCATTATTATTATTATTATTATTATTATTATTATTATTATTATTATTATTATTATTATTATTATTATTAGTAATATTATTATTAGTTATATATAAATTAATTATTATTATTAATATTGTTATTAGTTATACATAACTTAGTTATACATATTAGTATAGATATCATCAGTCGTAGTTGAGCGGATTATTGGTTATATATATTACGGTTACCAATTATATATTATTATTGGTGGGTTACTGGTGGTTGAATGTTTAAGTGCTGTTACCAGCGTAACCCAACACACAACATTGTTTTCCTCTCGGTACCCGTTGAGCAATCAACGTTGGTACTGTACCAAGGGGTTGAGTACTCGCAAAAAGTGAGCGCGTTAAGAGCACTATAATTGTCGAGCACTCTATGGGTTCACGGACGCCGATAGAAGGCACGTGTCCGATTTATTTCGGTCCCTTATCGAGATTGTTTTCCCAAACGCCTTTCTGTCAACCATCTTGTCCTAGACAACCGCAAAGTTTAATCACATACTCATTAGACAACAAGAATCATTTATTTAACCACTACTATATTACAAGGTCCGTTTACCCAGGAGGGTCGCACTCTCTAACGTCTCTCAGGATCGCGGATTGGCTTCAGTCTCTTTTGATTTTTCTTGCTCGGCCAGCCAGGCCCTTTTCAATTTATCTCGGGCATTCCGCCCTATCCGTTTACGTTTCGGCTTGCTTGCCTGGGCTGGTGGGTATAACTCGGCTTGCTTGCCTGGGCTGGTGGGTATAACTCGGCCAGCTCCACGGGAAGTGGGCGAATCTGCTCGCAAAGAGTGTCCTGGATGAACCTTTCGTTCAATTTGCTCTCGAGCGAGCGCACTTGTAGCTTCAGTGCTCGGATTTCGAGTTGGTCCTGCTCCGCCTGGGTCTGGAGTTGCGAGATGTGGGTTGTCCGTTTCTTCATCTCAGCCGGACTGAACCAAGTACCTTCGAGTTCTCGGCACTTGACTTTGAGCTTCTCGACCCGACTTCGAAGGTCTTCGGCTTGTTGCTGGGCCTGTTCGCGGTCCTTTCGTAGATTTTCGAGGAATTTGTACACTAAACGAAGATAATAATGAAGTTCCATAACTAGCCTTCATATGCGTAAAAGTGATTCGATTAATTATATAGAATTAATAGATGAAGGATAGGGAGGGTCATCTCGTCCCTGGAGGCACCCCATAAACTATAAGGCCCAAATACAATCACAGAGAAAATAATTTATTATATGAGGAAGACACATGACCAAATATAATATTAACAATTTTGATAAAGTAAAAATTCTACAATTTGTCGTATCAACTACTAATGAAGTCAAACACAATCACAATAACATTATGTCAGATTGGTCACATAGTTTGTTTAAGACACCACTGCCGGCGGATTAGGCAGGGTTCTTCCGGGGCCTTCCTCGTTTCCTCGGAGGTGCCTCGGCCTCTTCTAGCTCTTCCAGGGGCACCCCTTCCCTTTCTGCCCTGATCTGCTGGTCTATCTTCTTAAGCCGGGTCTGAGCGGCTTCCACGTCCCAGGCCGCTTGATCTCGGGCCTCCTGCAACCGGTTATTCTCCGGTTCCATCTTCACCCATGCCGGGGCATCTGCTTCGGGGCCTTGCCGGATCACTCTACCTGCGCAGTCCAGGTCCCGTCCCTGACACCATCGATGAATATGGTACCAAATGTACCGAGTGCGGAGTCGGGTGATCGTCCATCGCTCGTCCTCTTCGATGCTGCTGCTATCGTTGGATTGTGTCATGCCTGGAGGATAACCGTTAAAACCCATGCTTAACCAACGTAACTACAAATTGTCGTTATGATAAAATATAACGAAATAAATAACACATTAACGATCAAATTTACTACAATTGATATAACTGCTTTTAGCATAAAAAATTTTTTGTTTATATATTTTATCGATATAATTTTTAACTACTTAAATTAAACAGGATTTTATCCAAATTAGGCATTAATAATTATCATCATCACTCTTGTTTGTGGCTTTTTATTTCCTTTGTTTTTTCGCGGTAATCGTTATCAAGGTTAAGCAATAATTTCCAAATACTATAATTTTAGTCAGCATGGATATAATAAAGGAAATAAATTCAGGTATCTAGTATTTATGTCTTAAATTTTTTAATAATAGTTTAGTGATATTAGTAGTTGGCCCAAATCTCGAATCAGTTACTATCGACCAATAATATACTATGGTCCCTCGCATGAACAAAGAGAGCTTGACGATGCCAAGGAGAAAATTTGGCGATTGCCTTGACAACTGAGTCTATATTAATTTAAAGGGATATTGAGTTTTGTTTGTTCTAAGGGCACTCCGGCCAACAATCTCTCTTTACCGGGCACAGCTTACTCAAAGAGGAATGTAGGGAATGTGATTGGCTATCAAGTACTAATGTACTACGGTAATAGGCAAGTCGTTGAACCGGGAGCAAAACTTGAAACGGAGGACAAAGAACAATCCAAAGCTCTCCAACCACAAGAAATGCAATTCCTTGGAATGATCCCGCCATTGAGCCCTAAGGACTTTGGTATCACGTGGCTCATAGAAAAACAGTATAAAGAAACTTAGTGATTCAGATTAATAAATTCCGTTTGAAATTTTGTATTTTGATTTGATTTTAAGATAAAGTAAATCTTCCTAGTAAAGTAATAACTTATTTTAACGAAAATGCTTTGATTACTTCTAATTTTAAATTTCCGGGAAATTCCCAAATCGATATCAGATTGATAAATAATGTTAGTAATGGTGATAATGATAATAATAATAGTAATAATAACAAGAATAATAATAATATCAATAATAATAATAATAATAATAATAATACTAATCATGATAATAACAATGATAATAATAATCATATTAAAATAACAGTAATAATGGTAATAATAGTAATGATGATGATAATTTTAATAATAATAATAGTGATGATAGTATTAATAATAATAGTGGTATAGTTTTCTATTTTACAATTCGAGGTTCTTATTTCCTAATTTTAGAAATTCTGCTTTTACGATTTAGGAAGTTACCTTTACAAGTTAAGAATTTCTGTTTATAATTCAACATTTATATTTTACCATTTACGAATTTCTACTTTACAGTTTCTAATTATATATATCTCAGTTTGTAGTTTAATACTTTACGACTTTCTATTTTGTATTTTGTTATTTTATAATCTCTGCTTCATGTTTTATAAATTTATAAATTTATGTTTGATAATTCTTAATTTTTTGATTTTCAATTCATAACTTTACATTTTACAAATTTATAATTTACAATTTCTAATTTTTATTTCATAAGTTATATTTTTTGATTCAGAAATTTATACTTTATGATTTATAAATTTTCTTTTCACTATTTATAGTTTTATATTTTGTACCTTTGGCTCTGATAATTATATACTAAATACGGAACTATCGTCTAGATTTTGGTCCGTTGTCGATTAGATATCTATCTGAAATGTGAAGTCAGAGTTGTTAGTTTGGGGGTTTACAAATTCTACGTCCCCGCGGAGTGCAAACTTTTGGTTTACAACTCATACGTTCTATGTAACCTACAATAATTGCAAGATAACTGAAACAATTAATCGATTTCTTGTTCCTTTAATCCAGGATGCGGGAATGTACAACTACGTCACCGAGTGACTCACAAATTTGTATTTTACATCAACTACCTGATTGGTCTACTGATCGTCTAGCATGATTACACGTTACCAAAAATAGATTTCTTAGCATGCGTATTATATCGATCGTTTGGTTCCCTAGTAAGTATAATTTTGTATAATTCCTAAGCTGTAATTTATAATGATTAAACAGGTTCGTCGTAATGCTTCCGGAAATGTCTTTATGGATATTTTTGGTTCAGAAAATTTTGGGTTATCAGAACTCTCGAGATCGTAATAATGCAATACCCAATATAACATTTGGAATGCCAGCTGCTTTATTGAATTCTCTATGGATTTATAAAACCGACTCGCTTTAGGCTGTTCGTCGGATTTGGAAAGCGACCTCACCGATGCAATTGGAAGTAATAAAGAATGACATCGCAATCACTCAACCCCAGTCACAGATGTCCACATTGAACGTTTTATATATGCAAGTGATTTCAATGATAATTACGACTTTTCATAAATTTTTCATGTAAATAAAGCGTTTCTATGGTAAATTTTGTTCAAGTATTGTAGCACATAATTATTTGGGTTCACCTTGTAGTATGGGCATACACTTTTGGGCATGAGTGTATTTTGTTAATTGTTCCACACAAGGATGTTTAATAAGTGGGACGAAGTTTCCTTTTATTTTAAAACATTGATAAAATAAAAATTATAATCAAAAGGTCTTTTAGAGGAATTAGAAAGTAAATAAAACTAATTTATCATCTGAAAATTTGAATAATTATTATAATTAAGAGTCAAATAAGATTAAGTGTCTGGTTTATACATTTCTAAATCATAAGTAAAAATCATAGAATCAGAGTTTATACTTCGGAATTTACAGAAAATATGACCTAAACATTTCGAGATTATATACCCAGTTGAAATATCAAACTAAAGTTATATTTTGGATATTCAGCCCAATTATAGTTCATAATCAATTACATATTTAAGGAAATGCATAATACTACGTTATAATTTAGATATGTATAAATTATCAATGGAGGGAAGAGAAATTATCATTATACCTTTTGACACTCGTGAATTATGTTTTTATATAAAAACTCTAGTTTCCAATTTAGGCGGTTGTGTATTTAGGTAGCTTATAAGATTCCATTGTACATTTCTACATTATATTTTAAAATTGGATTTCGTAATTTAATAAAGTTGTAGTTTATCAATTGATACTATTATATAAAATACTTTATATTTTTAACGATGATACAAAGCTATGTTTCTAATTCAATATTTGTAGAGTATAATTTAAGTATAACCTAAAATCATATTTATTCTTTAGCATCATAGTATCTTCATACGTTATATTTTAAATAGGACATAAAGTTATATTTCATAATGTGAGATTTATAAATCCTATTTTTAAGTGCAGGATAAAATTATATTTAATATTTATAAATAATACTTCTAAGCAAAGTTATTTTCATAATTTATGAACCTTTAACATTTTTAAATTACATTTTTAAGCCCATTAACAAGACATATTTCATAAACGAAGGGTAATACGTATTTATAGGTCATAACTTCGACTACGGATTTGAGTCATAGATTTAGAAAATAATTGAGTACTTTCATTTTATTATTTACGCTTGTCGAACTTCTTTACGAGGATTTTTACGTTTACTTCTAGGAAAAACTTTATAGAATTATATATCTCAATGAGGTTCGACAAACGTATAGATATAATCGAGCTTTTCCACGATGTTCAACCGACTACAGGTGTTTAGTTTGGGTCTGAGATCTACTCAATTATGATCCTAGTGTGAAACTATTGTGTGAGATTTTTAATGTTGAGTTTAATTATGTTCTGCATTCAACTCGGGAAGAATGCTTGCTTACACGGCCCCACTGTGACCGCTACGACAAGCCCTACTGTAGTGTTGAGTCGAAACATCACTGTCGACCGATAAATAAATAGTTGGAGCCATAGCGGAGGGGTTTTATCGACACAACTCCATGGTAGAACCATGAAGTGGCCGACCTCCGATGACCGAACAAAAAAAAATTTATATAAAGGATATTGCATGTCTGCATGTTTCATTTTAGAAAAATTAACATCCAATGCAGGACTAAATAGAGACGCACTAAGACGCCGCTGATCAGTCGTATTTAAAGAAAAAATAAAAAATTAGGTCTTAAGGATGTTAAAATTGATTTACATTAAAATAATTACATTAACCATAGGTAAAACATCAATCAAAAAAAAATACTCACTATCAGTTTTTCGGCAAAATTTTCGTCAACAAATTATTGGCATAAAGTGATTGATAGTGACTGAAACGTGTCAGTATATATACCTATTTTGTACACGTGTATGTATTGATGCATTAAAACAAACTCGAATTCTTTTTATTCCAGAATTTTCTATTTTGCGATTTTGCTATTTTTAATGGCAATTTTTGTGCCATAATTTTTGTTTTTATTTTTAAATTCTTATTTTTTAATTATTTTTCATTAATTTTACGTCCATGATGGATTTGGAACGGTTCCAGAACATTCTATATTACTTTTAATTTAATTTTTATTTTAACTGATGTTTTTATGAATTTCTTTTTCAGATTTTTTATTTTTATTACCAATTTATTTATTTTTCTAAATTTTATTGTTTAAGGTAGCTTTTATGATGGTCATCGCCATTTTTATGGAATGTTCTGGGTTTTTCTGGAATTTTTTACTGTTTTTACAATCTTTTAAGTTATTCGAGTTTGTTTTTTGTAACTCTATGTTTATTTGGGTATTTTTGAGTTATATTTTGCATAACTTCTTGCTTTTGTATAATTTTTATTTAATTTCTGTGTTTATATTTTTTGTTGTTTCTCTTTTAATCATTATTGTTTATTTGATGTAATTTTAATATTTAACTATACTTTTTGCTTTTTGCATGCTGTGTACTTACACATTTCAGTCACAATTAGAAATTTGGGTCTAGAAGTCAGTTCTAGCCCAACATTATTATTATCAGTGACTATTAATCACAAAAATCAATATCCCAACCCAATAACGATTTAGGGATTTCCCCAAAACTTAAATTTGGAATTAACCCTTTTGATCCAATAGGAAGAATCAAAATTATTTTAGAAACACCCCCCCTGGGAGAATGTTAACATTATCCAAGTCACCTAGGGATATGGGTGAGTACGTATTATCAACTATATCCCGAATGAACAATCCAACGGGCAACTTTATCTATCAGTAAATTCAATTAACATAGGCAAAAGACGAAAGATTTATTATTATTTTTCTTTTTAACAACAACTTACCATATACAATCATTACGAACCCAAAATCATGATGCTTGACCAAGAATTATAGGACGAGCTCCAGAAGCTGAACCTCGATATCTCCAGCTGGAAAGAATAATCATCAATTGTCCCTAAATTGAAATACCACTTATAACGAGTACAACCAGAGGAAGAGTAAGTGAGCAAGAGACTGTACCTAGTACCCATCGCCTGATGTACCCGCGGCTAGTGGAATTATTCATAATTATTGAATTATCTAAAAATTTAATGTATAAAAATTCAAATTACCAACTAGTGGTAAATAAATTTTTAAGATTAAAATAATAATTTTTCTAATAATTTTCTAGCCTTAATACTTAACTTTGATAAAATTCTTCTTTAATTTAACTAATTAAAAAGTATATCAATAAATTAAATCGAAAATTTTATATTAGAAGTATTTATAGTAATTATAATAAATTTGGTAGTTAAAGCACTATTTGTTTTAGTTATGATGTCTTCAACTTCTAAATTCATAAAATAAATCAATAATAATTCAATAAAATATATTTTTCAAAAACACGCTGAAACCAATAATATTCAAACAAACAACTTTCCATAACTCTACCCTTCTTTACGGAACTGCCCATCTCTTAAGCCATTCAATTCGTCTGAGTTTCTTTGTCGTCCCGTCACTCAATTCCACCTGGTGTTCTGACAAAAACTTTGATATGACAAAAGGACCTTCATACTGTAGTCCATCCTTGTCGCGATTTTGTGGTTCTTTCCGAACTAATACTTTCTCCCCCACCGTGAAACATCGATTCGTTCTCTTCCCTGTTTCCATCTCTTTCATTTGTTTAGCTGCTTTCTCACTGTTCTCTCTTACCAATCTATGTATCTCAACTGTATCAAATGTCGTCTGAGGCAATGTTGAATGAAGGTTAATCTTCCTCCCAAAAACAATTTCAAATGGAGAAAATCCCGTCGCGCTCTGTTGTGTCACGTTGATACAAAATTCTACTCGAGGAAGTAACTCCGCCAAATTTCGCTCTCCTAGTCCACCTGCTAATGATGTTGCCAGCAAGTCCCTGACTGTCCGTATTGTTCTCTCAACTAAACCGTTAGATTGATGCTGATATGGTGAACTGAACTGTTGCGTAATACCCAGTCTTCCTAGATTTGTTTTCATAAAACCACTATCGAAGTTCTTCCCTCTGTCTGACAGACAATTTCGCGGTTTTCCGAAACGGTATATCCACTTCTCCAATATGGCTTTGAAAATCGATCTCTCATCTTGTCTCTCCAGTGCGGTCAGACTGACCATTTTGCTAAAACGATCAATGATAACTAGCATATACTTGTACACTCCACCATTCTTCATGTGTGCTATATCAATGACCAACTGCTCTAAAAATTCCGAACTTATTATCGGCAACAATCGTTCCTTTGTCTTCTCCTGCACTATTTTCCTTCTGCAGCATATCTCACATACTCTCAAACAGTTTTGTATAGTTTCTTGAATGTTTGGCCAAAAAAATATGTTGCTCATATAGCTAATTAATTTCTTTACTCCAATGTGACACATTTCAATATGGATTCCTTTAACTAACGTATTTGAGTAGTCTATCGGCACCAGGATGACATCTTTACCATTCTTCTCTAATAATAAAAACCCATCTTCTAATTTTATGTTGTTATGCAAATTGAAAGGAAATTTCTTTTTATTCAAGTCATCTTTTTTCTCTTCTCCCTGTAACACTCTTGTCATGTGAATGAAATCTACATCATCTTGTTGCTTTTCTAAGAGTTTAGTCATCGACTCAGTCTTCTGTAATGAGCTGATATGTCTTACTCTGGGTTTTACTTCTTTTGCGTCTTCATGTCTAGTCTGGCATTGTGCACATAACATCCCTTTAATCCTTGATATTCCGTCCGCATTTCCATGTTCCTCTCCTTTCCTATATTGAAGATCGAAATCATATCCGGAAAGGTTGGCTAGCCAGGTTTGAAATTGCGGGCTTATCGGTTTTTTTGTGTATCTCATGAAAACCAACGCCTTGTGATCCGTTCGTACTACAAATGACTTTCCGTATAGATATTGTTTAAAATACATTACATATTCGTGTATAGCAAGTAACTCCTTCCTAGTCACACAATAACCTTTCTCATGCGCGGTCAAGTGCAATTACCACTTCGGTACCATCTTCTTTAGCTTGACATAAAACTGCTCCGATGGCCCCAAAACTAGCGTCTGTATCCAGAATAAAGTTTCTATCCATTCTTGGGAAATCTAGAATTGGAGCTTCACTCAACTTTGTTTTAAGTAATTCAAAACTATTGTTGCAATCTTCTGACCAATTAATCTTTTTCTCACAGCCGGACGTAGCTGCATGTAGAGGTTCCGCAATTTTCGCATAGTCTTTTATAAACTTCCTATAGTAATTGGTCATACCTAAAAAGGATCTTAATTGTTTGGCGCATACTGGTATTTCTGCATCTTGAATCTCTTTAATCTTCTTGTAGTTCGTTTTTATCCCACTTGCACTTACAGTGTGCCCTAGGAATGTAAATTCTTCTTTATACAGATTACATTTTTCTGGGTTAATTCTTCTGAATACTTCCTCTAATCGGTTATTGTGTTCGTCTTTGTCTTTTCCATAGACAAGAATGTCGTCGAGGTAGACAACAACACCCTTAAATAATATTCCATCCAACATTGAGTGCATCATTCTTTGAAACGTCGCAGGGGCGGTTGCTAGTCCAAAAGGAAGTCGGTTAAAACAAAACTGTCCTTGCCTTGTACTGAAAGCCGTGACCTCTTGAATTTCCTTCGCCATTCCAACTTGATAATATGCTTGACCTAGATCGATGGATGTGAAATATTTTGAATCTGCCAGACAATCCAGTAGAAATCGTGTATCTGGCATTGAAAAAGATATCTTTTCAGTGATCACATTCAACCCTCTATTGTCGACACACATCCTTATTGATCCATCTTTCTTAGCCACAATCACTAGTGGCGCGTTCCATGCACTTTTGCATTTTCTAATAACTCTCGCTTCTAATAAGTTTGTGACAAGTTCGTCAAGCTTTTGTTCTAAATGCATTGATTGTCTTCTTGGCTGTAACATTACAGGCCCACCTACTATATTCATTTCATGTTGAACAACTTTCGTAAACCCGAGATCAAAAGTTGAAGCCATAAAAATACCTTTGAACTTCCGTAGCAACATGTCTAACTGCTCATTCTTCCTGTCTCCAAGCATTAATAATGCTTTCTCTTCTCGTTGTGAGTCCACATATGTCCTCCCTACTTGTGACGCTTCAATATTGTCTACCTCTACCAGTCGAATACCAAATCTCTCCATTGTATCTACACCACCAATGAAATCTGGACGTATATCTTTGACAACTATAACATTAATAATTCTTTTTTTCCCATTCCAATCAGCTTCTATCGTCATTGCTCCTAACGGTCTTTCCATTCCCGTCGAAAATACTCCACAAAGAGAAATTGTGCTCTGCTTCAACCTCGGTTTCCCAATCTTTGTCCAACTTTTTTCACTCATAACTGATACTGACGCTCCAGAGTCCCAAAGCATGTCAATCGCCGTCATGTTTATTACAATCTTACTCCACTTTCTTCTGTCTGTCGTCTCATACATCTTCTGCATCATGTCTTCATTTCGCTTCTTTCTACTGATTATTGTGTCGACCCACTGACGAAATGAAAGCAATGGGATCGTCCTTGTTTTTTGGTTTATCCATTGATTTTTTTATCGTTTCTTCGTAATTACTGTATAAATCTTCTGTGAAATCACCATTATTTCTTTCGTGATCTTCTTCGTAAATACATGCCACTCTCTTCTGATATCCATTTCTATTCTCCAGATTCTCCAACTGCAGACACAAGCCGCGCAAGATCAAATTGAGATCCCCGCCTTAAAATTGCAGGTGCGCGCGCTCGAAACCGAGCGAAATGAGCAGTTTGTGCAGGACGCCGTTGCAAGGCAAATCCGGCCGCTGACCGTCCAACTAGCAACGATATATCCGCCAGCCGCTGGAGACAAACCTAAGCGAAAGCGGCTAGGACGGAACATTAGAGAAAAATTAAAGGCCAGGTTGGCCGAATATGAACGGCAAGCAAATTCGTCAACTTTGCAAGCGTCTACGACGGGACTAACCAGCTCTGCCAACGAGCCGATTTGAATTGTTGGGAATTTTCTGTTGTATACTTTTGTGGTGTGTTTTGTACATTTTTGTAGTATTAAAATAATATATGATATATTTTGTTATATGATTGCCTGAGGAATGAGAGTTTGTGCGTAAGGTTGGGAAAACAATTTTGATAAGGGACCTGAGGAAATCGGACACAACCTTCTAACGGTAGTCCGTGAACCCATAGAGTACTCGACAATTATAGTGCCTCGATGCGCTAACTTTTTGCGGGTACTCAACCCCTTGGTACAGAACCAACGTTGATTGCTCAACGGGTGCCAAGCGGAAAACAATGTTGTATTTTGGGTTACGCTGGTAACAGCACTAACTAATAAACATTCAACTACCAGTAATCCACCAATTGCAACACTCGGTGAGGAATAGCATTTATGTACAACACCGGATTAAAAGATCACAAATTACTGATTGGTTTCTAAACTGGGATTTTGAGCTGGTTGTTTTCTTTGACTTTCTTCCAAACTTTATTCAAATAATCGATAACTTCTTTTCTTTTTATTATTCAACTAATTCTTTTCTTCAACTCTTCTCCAATAGTTATTTTCCACAATTAATTCCTTTACAATTATTTTGACAATCGTTTGTCCAACAACGTTTCGTCCAAAGTCTAATTTTCTTCAACAATTTTATTTCTCAAGTCGTCTCTCAAATCGTTTTCAATTTCGCGTCACTTTGTCTCTAATTTTCCTTCTAATTTTGTTCCAATTTCATGTTTACCAGTTTTCCCTTATGGTGGGTTACTGATGATCAAATATTTTGCTCTTTAGTGCTGTTACCAGCGTAACCCAAGATACAACATTGTTTACCGCTTGATACCCGTTGAGCGATCAACGTTGGTACTGTATCAAGAGGGTGAGTACTCGCAAAAAGTGAGCGCACTACTTGCACTGTAATTGTCGAGCACTCTAATGGGTTCACGGACTATCGTTAGAAAATGTATGTCCGATTTACGCAGGTCCCTTATTATAATCACTTCCTCAACTATGCCTATACAAACTTTCTATCCTCAAACGATCATAAGTCATCAGGAATCATACATTACTCTATTAAAGCCTGTTCATACAACACCACATCTAAAATGTTTGAATATAAATTAAGTGAAACATAACCATAGTTTATTAAACAAACCTTAAGAAATTTTTGAGACTAATGAATTTAATTAGAAAATAAAAAAAAACAACTTAATAAACTGAAACAATAGAAATGATAAAGATAACATGCATTCCCCACGATAACCTGATCAAAAGAAAATTTCAATTTAGTTAAGTTAACTTAAAACCTATTTTAACATAATCCAAATATCACTTGTAAATTATGGGTAATATTAATATATGGAGTTTAAATTCATTACAATCATAAAAGTTCTTATGAAGAGTAAATAATTCTAATCTACTTAAATTTTCAATTTATAATATTCCTCGAAGGACCAAACTAACTCCCTAATATACTTGAATTCATTATGTTAAAATACTAGAACAAGTTGGTAACTAATAATTTAAATAAAGTAATGGAATTTTGATTTCATTATTACTTTTTGTTTTGTTAAAGTTATTTAACATTATTTAAATTTTCGTTGTTTTATTATAGTAATTATAATTAATGTTAAATAACAAATTTCGAATAAATATATAATTTTAGTTAATTTTGATATAATAATGTAAATAAATTAAAATGTTAAGCATTTATATCCTAAAATTTAATAATATTTCAGGAATATCAGCAGTCGGCCGAATCTCCGAAACAATTACTATTGATCAATAATGTATTATGACATCTCGAATGAGCAAAGATCGTTTGACAACACCAATGAGAAAATTGTAATTAACTTCCTTAATTTAATTAATTAACTTCATTAATTTCCTTAGCAATCGAGTTGATAATAATTCAATGAGATACGAAGGTTTGATTGCCCCAAGGTCAGTTCCACCAACTAATCTTCCTGGCGGAATTATCTGACAATGACTACTCAAAAAGAGATGCAAGGACTATAGTTGGCCATCCAACATTATTACGTCAAATCAATATGCAAGTCATTGAACCAAAAGGAACGAAGCAGAAAATAAGGAATTACCCAGAAGTCTTCCAACTCCAGGAAATGTATTTCATTGGGATGGTCCATCAACCGTGCTCGAAGGACCTTGGCATAACTATGATTCAAAGAAACAATTATGTGAATAAATTTGATGATCGAAATCAATAAACTTAGTCTTTGTTTTTGTTTTTCTTTTTTTGATCTAGTTAAAAATAAATTTAGTCTCTTTTGATTTAGTTAAAAATAAATCCAATAATTCTAATAAATCAATAAATGATTCTACTAAATTACTTCAGTAAACTACTCTATCCTCGTTCCATCACCTTAAAGGGGTTGTGACCATCACATAACAGGGGTCTTGAGGGGGAAGGTTATCGTATTTTTATAAGGTTGTTTTATAAATCTGTATGTACATACACACATCCACATATACATACATATACACCCACACATATATACATATATGGATATAATTTAAATTAATAATATTGATGTCGTTTTCAGGGGGGGGGGTGTTACTAAAAATAGATTTTGTGATTTTCCGTAATTTTATTGGAAGATAGGGCCATTGAGACTAAATTTAGAGATAGGGGAATCCCAAAATCAATAATTGGTTTTATAATTTTATTTTTATGAAATAAAGATAATTATTTTAATAATATAATAATAATAGTAATGATAATAGTAATAATAATAATAAGAGTGGTAATGTTAATGGTAATAATACTAATAATAATAATAATAATAATAATAATAATAATAATAATAATAATAATAATAATAATAATAATAATAATAATAATAATATTAATAACGATAATAATAATAATGTTAATAATAATAATAAATGTAAGTTTATATTTTTACAAGATTCCCACATAAGGGGGTATCATTTACGAAAAATTATGGAATTATTTTTTTTTTGGTTTGGTTTGAAATATAATTTAACTCTATACGAAGATGATATAATTCAGTATACCTAAGGAATAGTTAATGGCTACATGATTTGAAGGGGGGTCATTTATGAAAATTTTCAATTTATATTTTAAAATATAATATAAGTTAAATATATATTAAAAATAAGTCAATTTAGTATGCTTACATAATGGGTAATGACTGTATGATTTTGAGGGGGGTCATTCATAAAAATTTACAATTTATATTTTTAAATATAATATAAGTTAAATGTATATTAAGATAAGCTAATTTAGTATATTTAGGTGGTAGTTGATGACTATATGGTTTATGGGGGGTCTTTGATGAAAAATTTTCAACTATGATGTGAAAGGCAATCTAAGTTAAGTTAAATTTATAGTTTATATTTTAAAGCTAATATAATTTTATAATTTATATTTTTATGAAGTTAATTTTATGGTTTATATTTTAAAGCTAATATAATTTTATAATTTATACTTTTAAGTTTATAATTTATATTTGGTGAAGTTCAATTTATAGTTTATATTTCTAAAGCTAATATAATTTTATAATTTATATTTTTAAGTTTATAATTTATATTTTTATGAAGCTAATTTTATGGTTTATATTTTAAAGCTAATATAATTTTATAATTTATATTTTTATGAAGTTAAATTTATAGTTTATATTTCTAAAGCTAATATAATTTTATAATTTATATTTTTATGAAGTTAAATTTATAGTTTATATTTCTAAAGCTAATAAAATTTTATAATTTATACTTTTATAATTAACTTAGAGTTATAATTTATAATTTTTAGTCAATGTAAATTTGTAATTTATAATTTCAAGAAATTAAATTTATAATTTATACCTTTATAACTAATCCTAATTTATATTTTGAAGAAATTAAATCTATAAGTATAATTCACATTTTTATGAAATTGAGAGGATAATTTATTCTTCTATGGGTTTACGATTTGTATTTTTACAGTTAGTTTAGAGTCTATTCAATTTAAAATCCAAGTCTTGCTGATACGCATGTCGAACACCTTTAGGAATACTATCACTACTAAATCAATCATTTTTTAAAAAATCTTTACTTTACACTATTACTAGAAAATTTATTTAAGACATTTATAAATCTAGATTCGACAAACGTATAGGTAGAGTTGGTTTTTGATGATATTTAACCGTCTACATTAATTGTGAATTGTAGAGTTGTGATTAATTTAGGTCTGAGATCTACTCTGTTTATTAACCTTAGTGTATTGTATTGTGATGATTTTGGATGTAGATTTTAACTATGTAAGTTATTCATGTATTGAAAGTCAGGAAGAGTGTTTGCTTTCGCGGCCCCACTGTGACCACTACGACAAACCTTACTGTTGTGTGGTAAGTCAACCCTTTACGGCTGACCTATAATAAATAGGTAGAGTCAGACGGAGGATTTCATCGACTTAACTCCATGGCAGAACCATGAAGTGGTGCGACCTCCGAATGACCTGAACAAACAAAAAAAAACCCAATAATATTGATAAGTGCGTGCCAGGCAGTGGCCTGCAATCATTGTAGGCTGTTTACTCATCGATGATAAAGTGCATAGGTGCAGGGTTGGCTGGGATCTCGCTTCAAAATCAATGATAACCGACGATCTCACTCAAACCTACATTTCTATAGTTAAAAAGAAATAATGAAAACAAGGTTTCAATAATAATAATTTATAATTCACAATGAAATCGTCCTTACCTACAATCTCAGAAAAATCAAAACCAAAAATTTGGCATAAGAGTAAAAATATTCATTTGCATTTTTTCCTTGCTTAAAAAGTGACGAAATGTGTTAGTTTATATAGCCTCTGTTTGACGTGTAAGTATACATGCGTGCATTGATGCAGTAAAACAAATTCAGATTATTTTAATTCTCGAACATTCGATTTTTAATTTTTATCGATTTTGATGGCGATTTTTCAGTAAGAATTTTTGTTTTTATTTTTGAAATTTTATTTTCGAATTATTTTTTATTAAATTTGCCTCCATGATAGATTTCAGCATTTCCAGAACAGTCCATGCTAAATTTAATCTATTTCTTATTTTTAAATTGTTTTTTATGATTTCTTTTCTAAAATATTTATTTTTTAAACTAAAATATTTATTTTTTATAAATTTTATTGGGTCGTTTGGCCGTCATGATGGATTTCGCCATTTTTATGAATTGTTCTGGATTTTTATTCAAAATATCGATATAATTTTCTTTACGTAAGATTTTATGAAGATTTTCTTTAATTTTCTTTTTTAATTTTTACTAATCGCCTTTATTCGAATTTGTTTTTTGTTGTTTTATGTCTTTCGGTTATATTTGAGTAAGTTTTCGTGTAATACTTCTTGCTCGTGTTTTATTTTATTTTTAATTCAGATGTTTTATTTTTGGGTATATTATCTCTCTATTATCATTGTTTACTTGGTGTTTTATATATTTTTATTTAAGTAAACTTAATGCTGGGTATGCGTGTTGTGTACGGACACATTTCGTCCCATTCCCAACTTTGGGTCTAGAAATCAGTTCTAGCCCAACACTTATATAGTTCGCTTCTCTTGTGGCACTCCAGATAATCAAGTGTTTTTTTTACTTTCCATCTCCTGCTTTCCCCGACTGTCCCGTTTTTATCTCTGACAACTGTCAAGTTGTTTTTCCCTTTTTCCTTTCTTGTTTGGCCGCCTTTTCCCATCAATTCTATTATCACTCGCAAGCTGTCGAGATAAGGATATTGTTGTTTTCCTTTTTCCCCGATCTCAAAATTCCTTTTCCTTTTTGTACTAATTAATTAGTACTGACCTTGGTTTTCTTTTTCCTGTTTGATTCCTTTTATTTCCTTTATCTTTCCCATTTTTAATTTCTTTTCACTTCCGTTTTCTTTTCTGAGTCTCTATAGATCGTCCCGTTTGTCATGGTGATCTTCCGCCAGGTAATTGTATTTATTTCTTTTGTATGGTGGGTTACAGGTACTGTAAAATCTTTTCCTCCTCGTGCTGTTTCCAGCGTAACCCAAAATACAAGTTTTAGCTGACCACTTGATACCCGTTGAGCGATCAACGTTGGTACTGTATCAAGGGTTTGGGTACTAGCAAAAAGTGAGCATGCTTAACATACTATAATTGTCTAGTACCCACTGGGGTTCACGGACTGCCGATAGAAGGCCTATGTCCGATTTCTTTTCGTCCCCGTTACAACAATTAGTATAATAAAAGAAAATCAAAATGCCCGCTATGGACGCACTTGGGAAGATTTATTTGTACGACATGAATAGTTTATCGTGTGTTGGTTGGTTCTCTTGGTGCAGCTTCGGATCCAGTAGCCGGGAGGGCTAATTGGGCCTGGCTGGCCTGTCTGATCTTCGCTCGTGCCGCTTTTCCCGGCCGAATCTTCTTCCTTGGGGCTACTGCAGTGAGGGCATGCTCTTTCGGTTGATGGAGCAACTCATCCAAAGGCCGGATCTTGGCGATGACCTCTCGCTCCAGCTCCTGTTGATGCGCCTTGACTTCCAGTTCCCTCACCCTTAAGCGGAGGGCCCGTAACTCCATCTGGTCTTGAGCCTTCTGAAGTTGTAGTTGGGTGATCAACTTCATCCTCTTTTTCATCTCCGCTGGTGGGAACCACGTGCACTCCAAGTTCCGACAGTGGGCCTTGACTCGTGTCCACTTAGTGCGGTATTCATCTACCTGTCGTTGTGCCTGTTCCCTATCGGCTCGCATTTCTTCCAAGAGTTTCTGCACTAAACGAAGATAAGATCAATGATTTTTACATCGACATCGAGGGTCGAGCATTAATATGGGCATTAAGACCACAAGAAGGTAATTCCCCAACTTTCAATTTACACCATCAGAACAAAACTCCATAATTTTGTAATATAGAATACACCCAAACTCACCAGTGTGTTGAAAATTAGATTTCAGGAATTAACATTTTTATTATATGATAGATAGATAGATAATAAGAAAAACCAGATATTCCAACACGGTACCTATATTAAAAAGGGCAAGCAAACTCGCAATGATATTTAACGTTTCAGTTTTTTCATTTTTTAAAATATTTATTACAATTATTCCGACAACACAAAAAGTGCCAAATTTTTTATTAATAAATTTTCAGCCTTACTTACAACTTTTCACAAAAATCCAACAAAAACAGAAATAGTCGAATAGTAAATAACCTAAAGTATAATTCTAAATTTTTAATGTCTTAAAAATGAGATGGGTAAAAATATTGATGGTTAACATCATAACAGTTAAACTACAAGTTTATGATTGTCAAGTTTCACATTTTCAGAAATGGGGAAATGGAAAACGTAGCGGGTGTACATACGAACAACCATTACAACAATGTTAAAAAATGAAACACAGGTCAGCACAAAATGATCAGTGTTGATTTTGAGGTTTCCGTCCATCCTCCGATCCCGCGCTCTCCTGGGTCAAGCGGGTGGACGTTCGCGTACGCCCGCATTTCCTCGGTCGTCCTGGTCCTCGCTGAGGCCGCCTTGGATATTTTAGTCCCCGTTGAAGAGCCGCAGTCCGTTTCGGGTGACATTGAGCTCGAGCATAGCCGTCGCAGTCTTCTATTTCGCCAGCCAGGATCGCTTGCTCGAGCTGGTGCAATCGGTCTATTGCCCCCGTCACTTCGTCAAAAGCGTCGATCAAGGCTAACGACGCGCAGTTGAGGTAAGGCTCCACCTTCGGGATTACGGGGATCACATTCTGATAGGTCCAGTCATGGATCTTGTACCAGATCCATCTGGACCGTAGCCGGGCGATTTCTGCGTCCTCTCTCAATCGGACGGCTTCGTCTGCTCCCTCGCCGATAATTTCGAGGCTCGAGTCGACTGATGAGGGGCCGGCCTGCATCTTCCTTGACCTAGTGTTGGGCATGACTATAATGATAAGAGAAAATGTTAACATATTTCATAATTGACCTTCGTTCTCCCATTTGGGCTCATATTAACCAAGGACGTTCAAACCAATATATTATATTCCCACCCCAAGTATGACCCGCATCAATCTCACAGGCAATGTCCTTCATGATTTGGATGGGTTTAAGTTGTAAATTAGTTACCAGATTTTTGATTTTCCAACTGAACTCGAGGGGATTTATTCGGGAATTAGAAGTTTGAGAGTTTGTCCAAATACCATGGTTAAACTAACTAAACTTATACAGGTGATCTAAGTACTACCAAGTTCCAATTTAACCAATTAAGAGTTGATAAATTAAACTTAGTAAATGAATTTACGAAAATTTCTATCCAAACAATTTCCTTTTTCTTTTCTCTTAAACTACTGTTGTTTAAATTATTCAAAATTATTAAATTATCAATTTAATATTTATTTATTATTCAAAATTAATTTATTTAAGAAAAATTCAGCGAACTATGCTACTAAGATCCACCACGGGAGGGTTATTGTTACGTGCCGTTAATATATTCGGTCCCTAGCAATTCCTATCCGTGTGGGTTGTAAGTAGCTTCAACGTCAACATAATTCGGGCAAGTATTTTCTTTCCTACCTTTGACATTGTTTAATTTCAGGGATTGAAATCTTGTTGGCGATTATATTTTGTCAGATTTAACCGGATAGTTTATCTCCCCATCGTACTATTTTATGAGCTAGGTAGTAGGTAATTTTGTCAGAACTTTGAACTAAATAATCTATGGTTTGTAATATAAAATAATTATTAAACACTTTTATCTATGGTTCGTAATATGAAATAATTATTAAATGCTTTTATTAATACTTTTACTTGCATTAAAGTACTTTATGAACTTATATAGTTAAACATCATAAAATATTGTTTATATACTATTTCTGGACTATGATTTTAGATCTTAGCTTAAGTAGTTGGATCCTGTAAAACCCAAAAAAAAAGAAGAGGGATCCCCTGTCCTTCTTGTCTTGTATGGGTTGACTACTGGGGTAACCTGGGTTAGATTCGCGTGGGTGTGATAAATTTTACCCGGAAACAGAGTTCCTATTGACATAGTCAACAGTGATTGGCGCATTTGGGAGAGCGTATGCGTCGCCCATTTGGTCAACCAGAGTTGGTTTGATGAGAGCAACCCTGGGTTTGTAGGGTTGTTACTATTAATAGAAGCGGTGTTATTGGTCCAATTCTTCTATGAGGAAAAGGAAATCGATAATATCGGTTTTGAACTTTTCTATTAATAGTAACGTTTTAAGAAATCGATAAATTAGTTGGAGTAAGTTATGTAGTTCTTAAGCAGGGTAGAATGGGATGTTATGATGTCATTGAGGGATAAAAATAGGAAGAAATTAATTGAGTCATCCGTAATATCCTGTGATCCAAGTTTCTTTATTAAATAAACTTAATTATGTTAATTTTTTCATGAATAAAATCTCCATCATATTAAATGAGGATTAAGCATTAATGCAAATTTAGAATTATAAAATCTAAATAGTATTAAATGAGGGTTACATATTAATGCAAATTTAAAATTATAAAATCAAAATAGTATTAAATGAGAATTAAATGTTAATGTAAATTTATAATCCTAACATCTAAATAGTATTAAATGAGGGTTAAATGCTAATGCAAATTTATAATTATAAAATCTAAATAGTATTAAATGAGAATTAAAGGTTAATGTAAATTTATAATTCTAAAATCTAAATAGTATTAAATGAGGGTTAAATGCTAATGCAAATTTAAAATTATAAAATCTAAATCGTATTAAATGAGGATTAAATGTTAATGTAAGCTTATAATTATAAAGATTAGAGCCTGGGGTTAATCATAGAATTGTGAAATTATTATGAAATGAATTATGAGTGATTTTCCTAACTTTAACCTAAATTAACATGACTAGACAGTCATTAACGAATGGTATGAACTGGGGAAAGAGGGGTCATTGGTGAAAAAAAATTTTCTCTTTGGTATGAATACAATAATTTAAAAACCAAGCTAGACTTTTTAATATATATATACACATACAAGTAAACATAAAATTTTTACGAAATAATTTAAGAAGTCATTTTATAATTAGTCGAATATAGAGGTTAATATATAAATTCCTATGGTTTAATAATTGATCTCTATTAATCACACAATATGGTCACCCGGGTATATACTTATAGAATGTTATTTGGATGGGCAGATTCTTTTTAATCAACTAATATATACATTTCTAAAATAATCGGATGATGTTGATACTAGTAACAAGGATAATAATAATAATAATAATAATAATAATAATAATAAGAATAATAATAATAATCATAATAATGGTAATGATAATATTGATAATAACAATAACAATAAGGTGAATTACAATAATATTAAGTGTAAGTTTATAGTATTATAAGATTACCGCATATGGGGAATCATTTACGGAAAATTATGGGTGTTATTAAGGTACAAATATCTTTAAAAATTTTATACAAGATAGATTTCAATGTAGAGGTAATTATGAACATTTTCGAAACGATTCTAGTTTAATATATCATTACATTGAATAAAACTACGAATAATATTAACAGAATTTATCAACATACTGAACGATAGTTGGTGCAATTAGCCGACTACGAGAGCCTTTGTATAAATTTGAGTCTGGGACAGTTCCCGTTTAGATGATCCTAGTGATGTATTTCTTATATACAGTTAAGTGTTTATTTTTGGTATGTAAGTTAATGAAAAAGTCAATTTAATTAAAATTTTCCTACTTTCCCGACCCAACTGGATACGGTACGATAGGCCTTATTGTAGTATGTTTCCCGCGATTACTTTCCCGAAGTTTATTTCGTCCGCATAGTCCCTATGACTATGCCAACTACCGGTATGGGTTTACCGCCCTACTCCTGGTTAGAACCATTAGTTCGTGGCGACCTCCGGCTAATAAAAAGGTTTATATTTTATGCATGTGGGGTCGTAGACCCAAAAATTGTGTGTGCAGTTTATTAATTGGGAACAAGGCTGATCAGCATTGCGACTATATTTCGTATACAATGCTGGTCACTCTTGTTTCATAATAGCAGAACAAATGAAAATGAAAACATAATTCAATTAACATAATAAATAATAATATAACAAATATGAAAATGTACAACAACATTCCTTACTTTCAGTGTTGTCCAAAGTGGATTTGAAAATTTTTGGCATACAAAAAGATTAAATTGTGACCAAAATGCGTCGGTATATATACCTATTTTGTACACGTGTATGTATTGATGCATTAAAACAAACTCGAATTCTTTTTATTCCAGAATTTTCTATTTCGTGATTTTGACATTTTTAATGGAAATTTTAGTGTTATAATTTTTGTTTTTATTTTTAAATTTTTATTTTCTAATTATTTTTCATTAATTTTACGTCCATGATGGATTTGGAACGGTTCCAGAACATTCTATATTACTTTTAATTTAATTTTTATTTTAATTGATGTTTTTTTGAATTCTTTTTACGATTTTTTATTTTTATTACTAATTTATTTATTTTCCCAAATTTTATTGTTTAAAGTAGCTTTTATGATGGTCATCGCCATTTTTATAGAATGTTCTGGGT
The DNA here is from genome assembly GCA_959609185.1 of Schmidtea polychroa. Classification (NCBI taxonomy): domain Eukaryota; kingdom Metazoa; phylum Platyhelminthes; order Tricladida; family Dugesiidae; genus Schmidtea; species Schmidtea polychroa. Next base: position 20,681 of record CAUHTR010001625.1, on the reverse strand, counting down.
TTTTCTGGACTGTTTTACTGTTTTTATCGTCTTTTAAGTTATTCGAGTTTGCTTTTGGTAATTCCATGTTTATTGGGTTATTTTTGAGTTAGTTTTTGCATAACTTCTTGCTTTGGTATGATTTTATTTAATTTGTGTGTTCATTATTTTTGTTGTTTTTTCTCCTTTAATTACCATTGTTTATTTGGTGTAGGTTTTAATATTTAACTATACTTTTTGCTTTTTGTATGCTGTGTACCTACACATTTCGGTCACAATTGGAACTTTGGGTCTAGAAGTCAGTTCTAGCCCAACACTTTATAAATTATTATTTAGGTATCCTCAACAGATGTATGAATGATTCGTCTTGAGGACATACTTGTTCGAAGGTGATGTCTGTGTGTGTGTCAAGAGATCGCAGAAGTTAGACAGATTTTGTTTGTTCATTGCATATTGTTTATTATGTTTTTACTCGTGTCATTGCGGATCACACTTTCAACAAGAATAAGACACCATGCTCCATCAGCAACATTTATTCCGTGATCTAGTCATTCACTTAATTTTGTTTGTAATGTAGCTGCAGAGAGTACTGTAGTAATGCGTCCAGATATTTTTCATTCGTGTAAAATTTGTTTGTTTTTTATTCTGCATCACCGATTCAATGGAACATGTTATGCAAAAAATTAGATAAAGAATCTTATACATTAAAGTGTCAGATAAAAGATGGTCTGCCAGGGCTGATGCAGTTTTAGCGTTAAAATGTGGTTACAAAATATTAAAAAGGCTTTAGATGAAATATGTAACTTTCCAAAAGAAAAAAATTTGTTGTTACTGAAGCAAAATCATTACTTCAAAAAATGGACGATTATGAAACTGCTGTTACGACAGTCCTATGGAATGAAAATTTTGCAACGAATCAATGCAACAAGTAAATCTATTGACTGCACAATTATTATTATTGGCGAAAAGGATGTGCGTCATTATTGGAAAGTCTAGAACCTTATTAAAGAAAATACACACACGCAATCTTTAATTAAACTATATAGCCTCCATCTTGAAAAATATGACCTTGACCTTACAAATATGACCTTGACCTTACAAATATGGCCTTGGCCTTACAGTATGACCTTGAACTTGATGAGTCACCCAATGTCCTTGAATGAGTCATTGTCTTTCTTTCAATGACGTTGGCGAGTCACCCAATGTCCTTGAATGAGTCATGGTCTTTGTTTCAATGATATTGATGAGTCATATGTCTTTGTTTAAAATTTGACCTTGACATGTGCCAGTGGTGACATATCCTACTACTGTTGTAGATCAAAATTAAAAATTATAATAAAATTTGCCATTAGGTGATTTTAATTAAGTGTTATTCCATAATCACTCATTCACATGCATACATAGAGAATCATGTATTTAGATAGTTTATCTAAACATAAGTTCTCAACCATGATTGATGATAACTCCGTGTCTTCAAGCGCCCAAAATAAGCTTTTTTACTTTTACTAGATGCTGACTAGGTTAGTTAAAACAAACTCTAGAGGTTTCTCTATCAAAATCACTGATATTGAATTATTTACTTATCTCCAAAATGAACCAAAAGCAATAAAAGTAATAACTTTATCATCAAAATCACAATCATGTATACGTGATGTACATTTAACTTTTAAACAAGATATCCTTAAATATCTATAGCTATTGTATCAACTATTAAGAAAGGCTTTAACATTGAAATATGGAAATTGGAGGTCAAGCCTACCAATACATTTTCTCAATGATGACATACTGTATGACTTTATGGTGACAGGTATCACAGGGTTTCCTTTGTAGAATACCTTCTTTGTTTGTTGATTGGCAAAGTTACTGCTTATCGGTTGACCGTGGATTTTAAGTAAACAATTGCAATTAGCCACGATCGAATCAACTCTTTTGTCAATTAGAGGCCTGCGGCATATTTCTATATCGGTGACATAGAACGTGTATTCAATCATTGGAATATCCAATTGATCAGATTTTGCGAGTTTTAAATCCGACAATTCGACTTTTCTCCTCGACGGAACCGGCGATGGCGGTGGAATTCGACTGATGTGAAACAAATGATTGTTTTGTTGGCGAGGATATCTTATGGATGATTTTTGAGAAATTTCGCATTGTGTACTGTCGTTGCTGTTTGATTCGGTTTCCAAAGACGAATCACAAAACACATGTTTATTATTAGTTGTGTGCTTCTTTCGTTTTATGTTAATACTTTTCGGAATGGCAGTCGACAATTTTTTCGAGTTTGAATGGGAAGATGCGTTATTAAATAAACTGATATCGGTGTATTTGCTACTTGCGTGAGATATGTGCCGATTATTGTTTCTGTCGATGTCCTTTTCTTGATTTTCATTAAATAATTCTTTGTATGTTTTATTATAGGAAGCGACTGAATTGTTAATCGATTCACTTTGGGTTGATAGATGATTTGTTGAGCAACAATGGAAATTTATGTTGGCAGACTTTTTACAATCGCCACTTTTATTTTCATTCAATTTCAGTTTAGAATTTAATAACGGAGCAGCAATAGTTTGCACACAACGAGTGTTCGATTTTGATTCCAATAATCTCAATCTGCATAATAGACAATTTCCCATAGTCTAATTAATTGATCCAATTGATTAATAGCATTTATCCGAAGCTCAATGTTTGATGGCTCAACTTAATATAATTACATGAAACCTAGCATTTGTATAATTGATTGATGAATTTGATTGGGTGAAATCTGACAGATTAGCTGATTGGTTTGGTTATATAATGCAATGAAGTTTTTGATTAATTTATTATTGATCTACAAATGGTAATTTCTTATTATGAATTTTATTAGTTATTCAACTTATTTATTACAGATTAGTAAACTGACCATTTTTTGTATTTTCGTGATTTTTATCGTTGGATATGAGATGAAATCAGATTCTGAATCAAATAAGAATGAACAACAGTTTCGTAATCAAAAAAGATTCTTTGGAAGATACACGACAAGAAGATATACAACACGATGGCATTTTGGTAGAAACTTAGATAACAAAAACGAAAAACGATTTTGGTTTCCAACTAGAAAGTTTACTACAAGAAGATATTTTTAGATAATAAAGTTTATAATTTTTAAGGGTTTTTTTTGAATTGTCAAAATTAATTTGTAAAATATTTTTGAACTATTAGCTTAAAGTTATTTGGAATTTTCATTTGACTTTAGAAAGTTCAAGGAAAATTTTATTATTTATTTATTCTAACAATTATATCAAATAAATTATATCATATATTATATCAAACAAAAGGTATACTCTGAGTTTATCCGACAAAATATTCTGTCTCCTTATGGGTATTGCTCACAAGGGTACTGGTCACACTCAACAAGTTTATAATTTATTAATTATTTTTTTACAAGGGGTCCCGATAATGAACAAGTACCACATAAATTTACAAAGTTATGTTTTATGCGTTTTATAGTAAATATTTCTTTTTCACCAAGATAAAATAGTTCTGCTGAGTTTTCATTTTAACATTGTATATGTAATGCTTATGAATAATTTCGGTAGTGCCGCGTCCTTGTATAAGTAATATAGGTAGTCGTCTAGCGACAAAAAGACAAATTTTTAACGCAGTGGTGTTTGGCAAAAACTGATTCTAGGCCCAAGTATATACATCGTGACGAAATGCATTGCAACACAACACGCTGACATAGGACTAAGTCAAATGAAATTAAAAACATCAAATAAACAAAATGAATAGTATCCATATCATACCAAAGTAATAAAACCAAGTTTAGAGAAAAATCAAACAAAAGCAAGAAGTATTACATGAAATCCACTCAAACACAATATGAATACACAACAGAAATAAGCAAATTGGAATCAATGGCGATAGAAAAATAGGAACGGAAATCAGAAAGATTTCCACAAAATGACATCAAAAAAGCAAATTAGAAATAAAATTTATGACAAAATAGACAAGAAACCAGAACAATTTATAAAATGGCATGGCCGCCAGGGAACTTAGCAAAATTATCAAAAAATAAATATTTAAGAATTAAATTAACAAAAAGCAAAAAGAAATAACTCAAGAATTACAAATAAATAAGAATTATATATTAAAATATCTAATGTTCTGGAAATAAATAATAAATAAATAAAAATTTAAATTTAGAAAATGAAATTAATAATAATTTGCAAAAAATCGCCATAAAAATAGATAAAAGTTAAAATTCAAAATTAACTACAATTAACGCCACAACGACTGTCTTCAACAGATTACTCACCATTTAAAGAACCCTTCACTTATTGTAGTTGTTGATCACACTTGTTCCCAGTACCTGACTCTAAAGAACAAGTCGATCTAATCATAACCAACAATGAGAAAAAACAATTCTTATGGTTGATATAAAATGTCCTTTTGATTCATTGGTGATATTTGAGAAAGCTGACAAAGGGATTATTGCTAAATATGACTCTTTGAAAAGTAAAATACAGGCTGTAAAACCGAACTTTGTTGTAGAACTATATACTTGTATAATCGGCTATAGGTTCTGTTCCACTACCTACTCATGACCTACTTTTAAAGATGGGGGTTCCACTATTAAAAATACCTGGTCTCCTGAAAGTATGTGCATTGAGCAACATAACCAATTCATCAAAATCGTGGCATTACCACGCAAGTGGAGTGCTTCCAGATTATTAAATTTAATCGTATTAAAAATAAAATTTATTGATTGTTTGATGCATTATTATTTTAATTGCCTTACGCATATATCATTTTTTTTGCTGATGGTCATTTCAAATTTATTTTACAAAAAGAACACTGAATTAATCGTTTTTCTTGTTTGAATATTAAACATGTTTTTAATTAACAATTCAATGTTAAAATTGTTGCCTATTGAAAATGGAAGTTCCCAATAGCCAAATATTCCAAAGCAGAAAGTTTCAATGCCTGCTTCATTTGAAAATGGGATTTTTCTCTTTTGAAAAAATGGAAAAAAAGTTTGACGATCTTTAAAATTTTGCTAATCATCAAAAAAGAAACAAAAGACCAAATTATCTATCAATCTGCCGTTTTTGAGGAATCCTTTGAAGCTAATAGAATGAGCAAAGCCAGAGAAAGAAAGACCGATGAAAACCAGTTGCGCCAGAGAAAATTCAAAGAGAAATCTTCTATTCAGACAATTGTTTTTCTCCGAAATGATATTCATAACAGAAAGTTGTCTCTATGGAAAATTATCTATTTGAATGACGGGTTCCAAGTTGAACCGTTTATTCTAACCAAAGGAAAAACTTGTTATAATAATAAATTTTTAACACTAGGACGGCCAGAGCGGTCATTTTGACCGTTAAGGCAATTTCATTTTTATTTTGTGAGAAAACGAAAAGGAATTAACGTCTCATATTTTGTGACAATTATTCATTTTTAGTGAACTTGTTGTGCATATCAAAGCTTCAATTATAGCATTTGTCACGACTGAGATAATGAGGCCATCCCCATGGAAGGCCGAACCGGTCAATTTGACCGGTATCTTGAAACACACAAGAAAGTCACACATAATCATCTTACATACTAGAAAATATAAAACCAAATATAATTTACACACAACCGAAGCATTTAACAGTCATTTGGGAATGTTTTCCACAGTAAACTTTACTACATACATGGCATATAGCTCCGGATTTGTTATGACAATGAGGAGCAGAACAAGTTTTTCGCTTCTTTAATTTTGGTTGTTCAGAACAGAGTTCACCAGAGATGGGACTTGCTGTTCGACGGCTTTTGAACTCCTCACAAAGAGATGTAGCTAATTCAAAAATAAAATCCCTTCTTTTTATAGTTGATCCCGTAGCATCTTTGAAAATAACATGAGCGTTGAGAGCTGCTTTATCAAGCAAATCATAGAAAGTAGCGACTGGCCATCTTGCTGTTGCGGCTTTACTGCTGTATAAACGCAACATGCTATCCATGGTATCTACAGCTGTCTTATTTTTGTTATAAAAGTGTATCATTTCAGGCTTTCTCTTTTCGTCAGATCTCACACTAGCAGTAGAATGGAATGTTGACATGACAATGACTTTCTTGTCCGATTTGCCTTGATAGGAAACAGTGACAGTGTTTTGACACGATAAATGAGTCGATTCAAAAAGAGGCTTTTTCTCCAAGTGAGCTGATGATAAAAAGCGTGAATTTAATCTTACAGTACCAACCAATGTTGTTCGATTTACAAGGAGATGTTCAGCTAGTGAGAGACTTGTAAAGAAATTGTCAGTGCAGACATTGTATCCTTTATTGAAAAATGGCTCCATTAGTTTCCTGACTACAAAATCACCCAGCCGTAATCCACAGCGTTCGTTTCTATCGTGAGCCCCTAAATATGGCATTTGATTGATGACAAATTTGGTTTTGACATCACTGAGAATCCAGTATTTGATACCGAATTTATCAGGCTTATTTGGCATAAATTGGATGAAGCAACACCTATTTTTTAGCGGCAAAAGTTGCTCGTCGACAGTAAGGAAGGGATTAGGAGTATAAACTTGAAGACAGTTTGAAACAAACAAGTCAAATATTTCACGAAAATGGGCATATTTATCTTGTTCTACTCTTTGACGTCGAGAACATTGTTCATCAAAACGAAGAAAGCGCAGTATCTCACGGAAACGGTTCCGAGACATGACTTCTCTGAAGTAAGGAGATCCAAATTGAGATGACCAGATTGAATTGATAGAATGTCGGCGAAAGCCTAACACACCACGGAGATACAGCAATCCAAGAAAAGCATCTAATTCTTGTAGACTGATACACCAGTCTGACGAAGCTTCTTTTCCTTTCATAATTGTGTATTTTTGAATTAACTTCAGCATTCCCTCAGAGACTATCAAGCGCCAAGCGCTCAGGGGTGAGTCAAAATAAGGAGCATATGTGCACCGGTCAAATTGACCGGTTTGGCCTTCCAAGGTATAAAATATTTCCGGCCGTCCTAGTGTTAAAGTAGTAGTAGTTGCTGTCGCTGTCGTAGTTGTGGTTGTGGTCGTGGTAGTTGTAGTGGTGGTCATGGTATTGTATTTTAGCATTGGTCGTACTCAGTTTTATTAATAGTTGATAGTACTGGACTCTCACATAATAGTAGTCGATGTGTTGAAATATGTGTGTCTGTGTGTTGTAAGTATGACGACACAGTAGTCATGGTCAGTATATTGAGTCATCAGTACGTGGGTCAGTTAGCAATAATATGTGCATTACTTAAAGGTCACGCGCGAGTGATCAGTGAGAAACAGTGTGTATTAGGTAAAGGTCACGCGTGAGTTCAGGTAGCAACAATATTTATATTTCGTAATAGTCATCCGTGTAGGAAACCAACAATTCATTTGTTCAGGATTCATATTTCGTTGGTATCATAAATCGAAATTATCTAAAAGGAAATAAAAACTAAATATGTAAATAATAAGTAAATAATAAATAATAATATAAATATTCTACAATGGAATAGTTAAACACAAAAGTTTCAAATCTTAATTAATAAATTAAACAAAACTAAGTTTTTGGAATAGGAGAAAAATTAAATTAAATTCACCTAGATAAGATGAAATTTTTTATTTTATATGAAACTAATTTAGGCCTAAATTTAATAAAATTTAGGATTCGATAAAATCATTATTTTTGATTAATTAACTCCAGTGGAAGCTGGATTTGGTAGAACTCCAATCCCTCAGTGTGGCCACCCCAAGCTCGGTTGCTTGGAAGTACGAGGAACCTCCCAAGAAGCGCGGACGGACCCGAAATAACACTACTGACATTCTTTTAATGAAATTAATAAATGTAATAGTCTCTTGTACTGGGTAGATTTATCATAATGTATTGTCTTGATTAAAAATAATCTCAGTAGTTGATCTTGGCTCATTGATGTGCTAAAGGAATGGCTGGGTGTGAGTAAAGTTTGATTGAGTAATGTAATGAGTGGCTGAGGTATGATGGTGCCAGTCACAAGAGATCTTAATAAAGCGGACTAAACGAAGCACAAAGTTATAATACTATGTAGTTATAATTAAGTCTGATGCAAATGACAAGGAATAAGAATAGAAAATAGAGTCAAACTAAGGTGCCGTCAGAACTGGTGAACGGTAGGAACAGATGGGTTACCATCAATATGAAACATCTTATTTTAAAATTAATTAAAGTGTTTTCTTTTCTGTTTTAGTGATCCCTATAAGGAGGCCACACTAGAACAAATGGCTTAGCTACATCGCCGAGTTATCAAGGTCAATAGACGGTATAGGGAAATCGAAAAAACTTGATTCAGTCCCACGTAGGTGCAGAAGCATCTGAAGTTGATCCAATAACTACAGCTCCAAAGCCCTCAGGCTCCAAGCCTGACAACTGGAGACTCAGGTGAACCGACACAATATCAAACAAGAGTTAACCAAACAAATCCGACCGGTGGCGGTGGATATGGCTGAAATCGCCAAGCAGCGGCAAACCACCCAAAAAAACGTCCCCGAAGAGCTGGACTACTCGACTCAAAGCATGCCGGATACTTTTAAAACCTAATGAACAGTCATAATAGAATGAATTATTAATATTACGACCTCGGGAAAAATATATTTATGTGTCGACTATTTACCTTTTTGCTTATCAAGGGATAATTATATAATAAGAGCTGAATCATAGTCGAAACTATCATTAGAGAAGGGACCTAAATGGAAGTCGAACACAGGCCTTCTATCGACAGTCCGCGAACCCGCTTAAGTACTTGCCGATTATAGTATACAAGTGTATGCACACTTTTCGCTAGTACTCACCCACTCGATACAGTTCCAACGTTGATCACTCAACGGGTATCGAGTAGTCACTCTTGTAGCACCCTTGTATTCTGGGTTACGCTGGAAACACCAAGAAAGGGTAAAATGTGGATTATCTGTAACCCACCAATAGATTTTTATATATAATTAGTCATCTGTGAACCCATGGATTGTCAATTTCTCCTCAAGAACCTCGCCTTATGCTGACAACCACTCATTTTTCTTAGTACCAACGTTTCCTAGAAAAGGATATCCGATTGTTACCGTTTTTAGTTCACGGGTTGCGTGAATAGTGGTTAGTGAATGTGATTAGTCACTCAACATAACAAAAATATTAGCGTTTTCAAGTTACAAATACTATCATGTGGAAATTTTTATCTGTGGAAATTTTAAAAGAATTAATTTAAATAAATATTTATTATCATTAAATTAAAAATCAAATATTTTCCTATACTTGAATCTTATTGAAAAATATTTATACTATTAGTAATAATAAAGTTACAAATGTAAAATCCAAAAGCGGAATATAAGGTTTGGAATGTATCAAAATTTGTTTTAACTTACTAAGTTATTATTTAGTTTTGCTATAAATTATTGTATTTTAAATTTATGGCAAGTCGATTACCTCCAAGGATAATTAAGGTTTCTTCGTACTGATATCATTAAAAGAATTAATACTTTATAACAGGAAACCCAACGACTCATGAAAGAGCCAGTCGAAGGTATTAAGGCTATTCCAAATGAAGAAAATGCCAGATATTTTCATGTCTTGGTCAACGGTCCAAAAGATAGTCCTTATGAAGGAGGTGTTTTCAAATTAGAATTATTTCTACCAGATGAATATCCTATGTCGGCTCCTAAAGTACGATTTGTAACTAAAATTTATCATCCAAATATTGATAAATTAGGTCGTATTTGCTTGGACATATTAAAAGGTAATAAGTATATTAGAGTTTTGAATTATATTGTTTTCAATCAGATAAATGGAGTCCTGCTCTTCAAATTCGAACCGTTTTGTTGTCTATTCAGGCCCTTTTAAGTGCTCCAAATCCTGACGATCCTTTAGCAAATGATGTTGCTGAACAGTGGAAAATGAATGAGGTGGATGCCATCAGGACAGGTTAGGTTATTTATTTTGAAGTCTAAACTTACTGAAGTTCTTAGCTCGCGAATGGACGGCAATTCACGCATCAAATCAGAGTTTATGATAGAAAATGTTTGACCTGATTAATTTTGTATTATGATGTTCATAATAAACAATTTGCTATTAATTGGCTAAATTTTTAGTTTTATTAAATTAAATTTTGTATGTTGGCTTTAATTCTGTAATTTCATTTAAATGTTTGAAAAACCGAGTGCTTGAAGTTTATCATATATTTTTATTTAGTGTTTCCGTATCAAGATATCACATTAAAAAAGAATTGAAATAACTCAATTTTTCGATTAAATTAAAGGCTTTGTAATTTGTTAATATTTACCTCATTTTAGCTTAATGTTTATTTTTTAAGTAGACCAATTAAATTTGAACTTATTTAATTAAGTTAATTACTGACTGTCTTAAGAAAAAGTAATTGATTTCTCATTCCATATAATATTGCTAGGTTAATAAAAATTCAACTGTAATCTAAAGCAAATCAATAGTGAGTGAAATAATGGTGCTAACAAATCTATTTTGCTGGACATTTATTAATTATTAAAAATTATGATAAATGTGTTACAAATTTTTAAAACAAATCAGCTTTTATTTATTGAATCATTTGCAAAGTTCATTTATGGGGAAATATCTTCAATATAAAAATTATTTCAAATCAAGAAAATGAATTTTTATGCTATTTAATTTTTAAAGTTATGTAAACGGTAAATTTGGAAGTATAATGAAATCACATTTGGACAGAGGACATCGTTTTATTAAAAAGGTAATGAATAAAGATTGAATTAACTTTGACAAATGCTTTATTTTATTAACAAACTGCCGTTTTTCACATCTAGCAGTTAGATGTTATTATCCAACCGGGCATGGGCGTCCGCAGGAATTTTTCCAGTGACAGGGGGGGGGGCGGCGAAAAAACAAAGTAGAGAACTTCTACATATTAATGTGATACTTAAACATATAACGATTGCTATCATTTAAATTCTTGTTATGTCCATTTACGAAAAAAAATTGTTACTATATATAATCATATTAATAATAGCATATTGATGATTTCAATTAAAATCTTTTTTATCGTTGAAACATTAATGTAATTTTAGGAATAAACAGAATCAAAAAACGTAAAAAAAGTTCTTTTTTGTATATTTTTCAGAAATATTTATTCAATTATAAAACAAAATTACAGACTTATTCATAAATATTACTTTTTGAAAAGAAACTGCAAATGTCTGTGATCTTGACCAAATATATTGATCACTTTGTCCATTATTTTTCGCTTTTTATACTGTCATTGATTCTGTCACGATGAACACTCATCATGCAAAGTCCAGAAAGTCTATTTTTACACATTGTTGACCTTAGTCACGTTTTGACTCTTCTCAGCGTGCCAAATGATCTTTCAACCGTGCAAATTGACACTGGCAAAGTTAAAGCAATAAGAACTGCTTTCTTAATAGCTAGAAAAAGGACTGTGAATTGTAATAAATCCATCATTCCATCGCGAATTTTGATTTCAAAATCCGACTTTTTATTTGACCACATCTCAAACCAAATCTATAATGGAGTATCAAGTTTTCAATTTGATACTCCATTATGATGTTTTCTGTGTGAGTTTTGAATTCATCTTTTGAAAGTTTCAACATTTCCACTGGGTGAAGTGAAAATAGACTAAAATTGGTTTTGTTATTGTCATTGAATCTGCTCTTCAACGATGAGATGATTGAATCAAATTATGGTATAAAAACAGATCTTCGAAAGTATTCTTAAACAGTTGAACCACCATTATTTGAACGGTGTTTTTGCCTCTTATATTGTCTGGGAATTGTCAACTGGATTTTTAATTGTTCTGCCAATTTCTGACTTGGAAAAATAATGGTCTTAAAAACTCTTTTGGCATTTTGTCTGTAAGTGTGGAAGATTTTTAGGAGCTCTTGGATGTAGTCAAAAACTTTTAGAATGTCTAATTGTGTTGATTGTAGGGGTTGTGCTACTGACTCTAATTTTGAGGAGTAGTAAGTGATGATTTGAAGACAAATTAGACAACTTGTTGTACTTGAAGCACACTGTAACTGGTGGGCATTCTGTCGTGTTTTACTATTTGCTTCGATGACAAGTGAACTCAGCTGATCAAAAATGTCTTCAAAACTTGCAGCAAAAAGTATTTTCTATTTTGCAGACCAACGTGTTTCACAAAGCAAGGGAACATTTGGAATCAGACTTCTTATCTTTGGGGTTTCTCGAAAAAATCTAATAATGCTCTTAATTGTTCCAATTGTATTCCTAACATCTGGTACAGCATTGAGATCATTGGTCATAAGATTTAGTCGATGTGATGCACAATGCACAAAAACCGCTTTAGGGTGTTTGCTCCTAATTTTTGCCTGAACGCCACCTTCTTGGCCAGCCATTGTTGAGCAGCCATCATAGCCTTGGCCATATATTTTGGCAAGGTTTAATCCAAACCTTGTACACTGATCAATGATTTTATCAGCTATGGATGTAGCATCAAAATGATCCAGTTTTGCAAATCCAAGAAATTCTTCATGAATAGCAGTTTCTGTGCTGCTAGAATTCACAAAACGAACTCCTATGGAAATTTGTTCTTTTCCAGATATGTCAGCACTCTCATCTCCAATGATTGAAAATCCAATGGATTTATTGGCCATTGAAACAATTTCTTCCCTTATGGCTTCTTCAGTCAACTTGATTAGCTCATGTTCTACACGCACAGATGTGTATCTTGCATTGGCTAGGGAAGTTTCCAAATGATTTTTAAGTACTTCATCTCCAGCTTCAATCCTGAAATCGTAATGGCTTTACGCATTTGCACTTGCACTTGTTTATCCTTTAAGTGCTATATCAGTTACCCCACAGAACAAAATACTTGAAAAAATCGGATCCAAATTTTTCCTATTTTCTTTTACTTAATGGAGTGTGCGTCGCTCTATTTGCTGTGTTTTTGCTGGGTGGCACTGAATCAATTCAACATTACATACATAAATAACTATGTGTGTAGAAGCCAGGATGATTAATTGACGAACACATCACTGTGAGGAAATTCAGCAATTTCCATTGAGATGTTATGATTCCAATTTCTGAAATCACTCGTTATTCATTTTTTCAATTACTTGGAAATTGCAAAATTTTCAACCGATTTCCATCGAGGTAAGCCCCTCATACCGTCATCTTAGATGGCGATTGCAATTTACACTGATTTCGCATTAAATCATCGAGTTTCTTCCTTGATCTTCTTGGTTTTAGCCACAATGTTCGGCCGAGTGATTTCAATGAACCATTCTACGTCGTTGTTAGATATAGTATTAATTCTCTGTTTAATGAGATTATGACATAATAGAAAATGATTATAATTACGTTATAATTTTAGAGTTGAAATATCTTAATTAAATAACTTGCAATACATCTGAAATACATAGAAAAGTCACACAAAGGTCAATGATTCACACATGTATGTTGTTTGGAATACAAATGCATTAATTTGATTGGTTATACACAAGTATAAAAGAGAGTTGAAATGACATATTAGTCATTATTTTTTTAAATGCAATCCAAGAAGAATGTTTTTGGTGAGAAATCATTTTCTAAATTAATGAAAGAAACAAGCCCAATTAAGAAAATAACTGAGACGAAACCAGTTCAAATGAAGAAAGGTTTCAAATCAGTACAAATGTATCATAACCATAAGATATATTTCTTGGTAGATGAAATTCCATATAAATTCTCAAATGCAGTTAAATTGATCCAGTCGCAATATTCAAGTGTCATTGCTCATATAACAAAAGAAGATATTGTTGCAGTAAAGAAAGTGTTGGGAAAAATCAATAAGAATCTAAGTTGCAATGAAAAATATATTCATCAACAATCGAAATTCCCGTTTACATGATGCCTTTGAAGAAATTGAATATAAAGATGGTGAAAGCTGGTTTGTAAATATTTCAATACAGGTATATAAAATGGAGGAGAAAGATGTCATATCACCGATTTGGAGAGTAGATAGCGCTCGAATTTCTCTGGAATTTTAATAAATGTTTTGTTTTTATTGTCTTTTAATATGATTTTTTAATATCAGAATGGGTTTACTTAAGTATAGATGAATAATTTGTATTTCTTAAATGTTGGAAATGTGTATATGTAAACGTTGGCTAAAAAGACGCTGTTTAAGGTGTTATGAGTGTGAATCTGAAATAAACAATGATGTCATTTTGTATAGATTTAAATTCTATCTATATATTGTTTGAGTGAAAATATTTTAAGTTGTTTAAATTGATGTGTACATTCTAAAATGGTGTACTAAAAATTGAAATTTCAAATTTTTATTACAACATAGTCTCATTATATAGAGAATTTAATTTCAAGCAATATAGTCTTTGAAATTGTTATAAAAAATTAAAATTGATGATGTAACCAGCGATTTAAAAATATTACAAAATCGATGATTAAAACAAAATTTTAAAAAATTTTATGGGGGGTGGTTGTCAAAAAAAGTAGGGGTCATCTTAAAAAAGAAGAGCCCGATGTAAATCAGCAAAAATATAAACAAATTAGATTTTCAGGTGCTATTATCATTGATAGTTGAGGAATAGTGTGGAAAATCTCGATTGTCATTAATTAACATTTATCTTTTGATTGCAGTTGGTGTATTTGTCAGGCGAAAATTGTTAAATGAAAGGCTATTGGAGTTTACTTTAACCTAAAGACATTAATTATAGAGATTATTCATGTACCGTATTTTAGCGATTATAGTGCGCACTTTTTTTGTGTATTATTTTCTAAAATACCGATGCGCATTATATAAGACAGGTCAAAATTATGCGAATTCGGATCCCGAGATAGAGGAAAATAATTTGGAAATAAGTTCAAGTGAGGAATCTGAAGGTTTTATGGGTTTTTACGAAAAAAATACACAAAAAAAGTGCGCACTATAATCGCTAAAATACGGTATATAAAAAACAATATAGCCTCAGATTGAAAATAGTAAGAAATTGACAATATTACAAAAAGAAATTGATATGACAAAATAAACTAGTAGATGGATTGGGCACCGCTGGCACAGGGCACCGCTAGCACAGTACCCCCCACCCCCCCACCCCCCCCGGTCGTCATATTTTTCAAAAATATGCTAAGTCTAAAAGTACATTTTTTTAAAACAAAGACATATGACTCATCAAGGTCATTGAAACAAAGACCATGACTCATAGTATGACTCATCAAATTTCTCAAGGTCATTGAAACAAAGACCATGACTCATCGTATGACTCATCAAGGTCATTTTCAAGGTCGTATGACTCATAATATGACTCATCAAGGCCAAAATTTTTTTCAAGGTCATTTAAACAAAGACCATGACTCATCAAGGTCATTTTCAAGGTCGTATGACTCATACTATGACTCATATGACCTTGAAAAATTTTTTTCAAGGTCATATGACTCATAGTATGACTCATCAAAATTTTCAAGGTCATTTAAACAAAGACCATGACTCATAATATGACTCATCAAGGTCATTTTCAAGGTCATATGACTCATAATATGACTCATATGACCTTGAAAAAATTTTTTCAAGGTCATCTGACTCATCCTATGACTCATCAAGGTCATTTTCAAGGTCATATGACGCATACTATGACTCATATGACCTTGAGAAAATTTTTTCAAGGTCATCTGACTCATCCTATGACTCATCAAGGTCATTTTCAAGGTCATATGAGTCATAGTATGAGTCATATGACCTTGAAAAATTTTCTCAAGGTCATATGCCTCATACTATGACTCATCGAAATTTTTTTCAAGGTCATATGACTCATACTATGACTCATCGAAATTTTTTCAAGGTCATATGACTCATCAAAAATTTTCAAGGTCATTTTCAAGGTCATCTGAGTCATCCTATGACTCATCAAGGTCATTTTCAAGGTCGCATGACTCATCCAAGGTCATTCCCAAGGTCATATGAGTCATCGCGATGACTCATCAAGGTCATATTATTATTTTTAAAAAATATTATTATTTTTATTATTATTTTTAAAAATATTATTATTTTATTTTTAATTTTTTCAAAGTTCCCGCCAACGAAAATTAATAATCGATAGCTCATTTTAAAGCTCAATCCAAGTCCTTTCGAATGAGCTATATATTATTATTATTATTATTATTATTATTATTATTATTATTATTATTATTATTATTATTATTATTATTATTATTATTATTATTATTATTATTATTATTATTATTATTATTATTATTATTATTATTATTATTATTATTATTATTATTATTAATCTATATACTCTGAGTCTATATACTCCTAGTCTATCCGACAAAATATTTTGTCCCCCTATGGGTAATGCTCACAAGGGTACTGGTCACGCTCAACAAATCAACAAATCAACAAAACATACATTTATTTAAACAATAAAATAATGTAAAATTAACAAAGGTAAACTAAATATATATAGTATGATATTCATTAATCAGTGTTGAACAGGCTTGACACTTGCGAACATTCTTCTCGTGACACTTAGAACAAACAATTACGTGACCACACGGTAAATACAAAACCGAAACTCGATTTTCTTTACAAATTGAACAAGTTAAATATCTTTTCTTAACATCTTTCAATTTTTTCGTTAGCTTATTTTCAATCAAATCGGCTTTCGCTATCCATTCATAAATCAATCTACTATATCCTGGTTTCAACCTTAAAAACATACAACTCCAAAAGTATTCATTCAGTGAATCGTTGTTTACAGCTATTTTTTCTAAGTACATTAAATAACAAGATAACTTTAAAATGGATTTCTCATAATTAAATAAATCAAACAAATATTCAATAGAGGAATGTTTGAAAATTTTTAAAATATTTATGAGTTGTTTATCACTGTAAGTATCATGATTATTTATAAAATCTTCAAGTGTATTGTTTAAAAATGTCAATGAAATTTCAGAATAGGTTAATTTTTCCTTATTTCTAGTAGGACTTCCTTGCTATAAATGACATATAAAAAAAAATATTGACAAAATAATAAAGTTACCAAATGTGTTACACATTCATCGGTTTTATTTGTATAAATCATTATTAATAACTAAATTACTTTTGTTTTTACATTTATAAAAATTGTGATAACCAATCAAAATGTAACCATCAAATGTATAACTAAGCGTGACCAGTACCTTTGCAACCTGTTTAATGTTTTATTATTATTATTATTATTATTATTATTATTATTATTATTATTATTATTAATATTATTAATATTATTATTATTATTATTAATATTATTATTATTATTATTATTATTATTATTATTATTATTATTATTATTATTATTAATATTATTATTATTATTATTATTATTATTATTATTATTATTATTATTATTATTATTATTATTATTATTATTATTATTATTATTATTATTATTATTATTATTATTTCATTGATATAGCTGCATGCCCACTGCAGGACTATATATAAAAAAATATAGCTGCATGCCCACTGCAGACTATATAAAAAATCACCATTAAATATAAAAAAAAAATATAACAAGAAATACTTTAAAAAATTAAAAAAATTCTGTTTACAAATTTTTATTCAATAAGTATATACAAGTTTTTATACAATTTTTTACATTTTTTTTTTATACAATTTTATAAATCAAAATATACAAGTTTTTCAATATATATATATACAAGTTTTTGTAAATCACAATTTTCAATTGCCCTATTGATCTTCTTCCCAATCACTATCGTCGAAACTGGGACTTGGAGCCGGACCGAATTCCTCATCATATTCGCTTAATTCGTCAACTCCTAAATAGTGCCCAAATGCGTAACTTAAGTTTTTCCCTAGCCACGCGCGCTTATCATCATTATTACTTAGGGCAATTTTCGAATTTTTAAAAGTAAAAAGTTGGTGATTTCTAGTACCTATTCTAGTCTGAGGTACAGAAATCACCTGATTTGAATTAAAGCAATTTAGATATGTTTCGTGTGTTATTGATGTCCCAGATAATTTAACCCCCTTCGCTTTTACCGTTTCCTTACTACCTAAAAGACTATAACATTTAGGGCGTAAGAAAACCCATTCAGAATACCCTAATCCCTTGCTCTCATCTTTAAACTTCCCGATGACCGAGTCAAGGTTCCTACTATACAAGGGGTGTGTTGGATCGTAATTTGACGTATCCAATAAATTATCTGAGATCATCTGAGGTAATAATGTTGTTAATTTTAAATTTTTAATTTCCAAAAAGAAACTGTCGGTATCACCGGCAATAATATTAATAATACATTTATATTGGCGTCTGTACTTCTCCAAATCAATATATTGGAGCTGGTACATCCGTAGTTTAGACAGATCTAGTACTGTTTGACCGATGTAGCTAGGTCTGTCTAAACAATCATATCTTTTCCAATGTGCCGCAATCAGATCGTCATCGATTCTTATAGACTTTCTGAAAGTCGGCTTTGAGGAGTATACTATCATCTTTTCAGATGAATTACACAACCTCAAATTCATTCTTTTTTTAGATTTTCTACGGATTTACCGTACAGACTGTTGTTATACAATTTGAACAAGTCCCTATATATCTCGCTAGTAGACTGAGATCGCAAAGTGGTGTTGGTGTCTATATAGGATTTAAAGATAGGTCCTTGTTTAAACTTTATACATCTAATAATATTTACAACAACCGCACCTAATTCTATATACAATTTGAGAAGCCTCCAATGAAGAACATAGTTCCTCTTTGGCCAATGCGTAAGCATAAGCTTCTCAACTTTTGAATTAGGCGGGCACAACTTTTCCGGCGCAAGCGGAAAATCATTCAAAAAGTCATGCACACATTCCGGAATATCGATATCGACCTCCATAGTATACCCATATGGAAGGTTATCAATATCCGTGTTCATACATTCAAGTAAAACATCATTCAAATTTTCATGCACCCAAGAAAAATCACCATACGGAAGATTTTGGCTAAGAGCCCAGCCATACAGATTATTTATATCAATGTACAATAATTCTGTATCATCTGAAGTAGCCGTGTAATGTTTGTTAACAAATGTTAACCCACCCCGGATACCTCCCTCATAGAAATTATACATTTCCATGTCCTGCAAAAGTTCTATTGGTTCCGTTAATGTCATAAGCGCTGAGGCCCATGACATACCGGGAATCCCGTAGAAATTAAGAGGATCCAGACCATTGTAAGCAATTGCCTTACCGCGGAATTGCTGAAAATAGTCTGCGAGGAGGTATACGTCCAATTTTAGGTAGATTAACATATAATCTAACAAGCTATTACAGTTATGCTGACTCCACATTAGTTGAGCCTCAGCGTACTGATCTTCCGTAACATCAGACCAAATAGGAGGTAATTCTAAAGTCGATTCAAGAACATCTAAAGAAGTAGCGAAATTATATGGAAAGATACCTTTAGAGTGAATCATCGACCCTTGAAAGACAGACGAAGTCAAAGGAAAAGTAGTCAAAGTTTTCACAGCTTTGCTAAAGAACAATTAACAAATTGCATGCTGTCAATAAAACGAACAGGCAATTTGTTAATATATGCAATTAAAGATATAAATTTTTCTGTAGAGGTAGGTATAGATATTAGTTCCCAAAGGGGAAAATCACTGAGACCATGTTTTAAAATATGGTGGAGGTCATAGCCTCGTAAATTATGAAAGACAACAGGTAACAACTTATTAATCCTGCGAGAGACATTGCATTTCCTACATGCCGCTCCGACATATCTACCTGTAAAATGGCAATGATCTCTCACAGGATTAATAATAGATTTTTTACACAAATAACAAATAGTGGTAGATCGAAAGGCACGCTCCTGAGCAAAAGACAAAGTAGACATGCCTTTATGACCTTCAAGTTCATAATATGGCAGGACAATTGTGACAGCAATTTCCTCCACTTTCCTCAAAAAATCCAAAATACAATTCGGTCCAAAAAAAATAATAATAAAATTTAGTGTGTGTATAATTATTAATTAATAAAAGACCTGCTGATATGGGTAAATGAATTTGATGATATGTTTCATGTTCTGGTAAAACCGATTCAAAATCGGCATAAATTACGAAGGGAGGTGTAACGGTTTTTGCGTAATCTGAGAATAATAAATCTTTATTTTTAGGAAGTGTATACAAAGTTGTGCCAGTCTGATTTTTACAGCATAGAGCAACATGCTGATCGAAAGCATTCTTATATCTAAACCCATTTAAACAATGTGGGCACCAGTTACACCTTATTTGAACGTTTACATTTTCATTTTCATGACAATTCATTAATTTGTCCAAGTCAGTCACGGCTGTATAATGATATTTATCTTTATTACTCAAAAGTAATAAATAAAATTGGTCTACCGTCTATAACCTTGGAGCGATGTACTATATTAAGATGAGGGTGGTGAGCTACATAATCCTCAGAAATATCTAAATCAGAACTGGCTGGATTATAAGAAAGAACGTTTATGCTCAAGTTTAAATCTCTATTTTTTCTTTCAAATTTGGGAATGTTGCATAGCCTCATCGGGCAATCGGTGTCTTCGTCATAATTTAATAGAGGTAAAAATTCTATATATTTGGCGGCTCTTTGGTGATTACGACCTATTTCTTCTCTTTTTAAAAGTGCAAGAATGCTATACAAGAAGCACTTATGGTCGTTGTTTTGACATTAATTATAGCGTGTTTTAATTTTAATGCTG